>JAIPRL010001327.1:8409-70247 GCA_025469235.1 Pemphigus obesinymphae
GGCGAGTGATATGAGGAAGGTGGGAGTAAGTGAAGAAGATGCGGGAGATAGAGTTAAGTGGAAGTGTAGGACCAGGGTGGCCGACCCCAAATAGTTGGGAGAGAAGGCGAAGGAGAAGAAGAAGACAAAATTTTAAATTTATGGTTATAATTGTAAAATACAAAGTTTAGCTTTATCTTTTATAAACAATTATATTTATTTATACATACTTTAGAATAACTACTAGTATAATATGAGTATAATAACTGTGTCTCGTAAACTCCATTTGTGAATTTAATTAGGTCGTCAATGATTGGCGTGTAATATAGCACTTGCAATTTGTCATGTTAATTCATTAAATATTATAATTATTACGTAATGGTATAATTTATAATGAACTTTATTTTTAAATTTAAAACACTAATTTACAAAACAAATTGATATTTTATTAATATAAAATTTTTTATTTCATATTACAATTTTAATTATAAAAATACCAATCAGTAGGGGGTGGAAACACTTTGTATGTTTTATAAAATATTGGTGGTGGATGTAAAATTTACAGCAAAATGGTTCTAAAGTTCTGTGTATTATGTATAATTATAACTGTAAAAATATATGACAGATATTATATAATAGCAAAAATCAAAATACTTACTATGTGAAAAATTCTATATGAGGAAATAACAAGTTTTTTCTTTTCTATTTTCTAATAGTTTTCTCATATGCATTAATCAAAAATTCTAAAAATTATCTCTTTAAAGTACACGTAATGAGTAGAGTAGATTAAATATTCCTATTAAATAGTTGTTCACAGAAAAAAATAAAAATAATGTAACATAATTGTAAAACCAAGAGGTTCCCCTCAAAATTAAAAAATTAAAAAAATAATATTTAAATCAGTATTGATATAATAATTGACTCAATTTTATTTAATAAAACATGGTAAGTAGGTAGGTATACCATTATAATTTGTAACTATTTACAGGGAATATTGTTATTTGGAACACCAGAACAAAAAGCCAAATATTTACCTAGAGTATCCAATAAAGAATTTGCTGCTTTTTGTCTGACAGAACCATCATCTGGAAGTGATGCTGGTTCAATCAAGTATGTATCTTAAAATATAATATTATCTTTGTAACATAATGTATTGTAATTTTTAGAACTCGAGCAGTCTTATCTCCTGATGGTAAACACTTTATACTGAATGGAAACAAAATATGGATCAGTAATGGAGGGATGGCTGAAATAATGACAGTATTTGCACAAACACCAGTAACAGACGAGAAAACTGGTAAAACAGTTGATAAGGTAACTGCTTTTATTGTAGAACGAGCATTCGGAGGAGTTACAAACAGTCCGCCAGAGAAGAAAATGGGTATCAAAGCTTCAAATACAGCTGAAGTCAATTATGAAGATGTCAAAATACCAATTGAAAATGTTTTGGGTGGTGTTGGACAAGGTTTTAAAGTAGCCATGAATATATTGAATAATGGACGGTTTGGTATGGCTGCTGCTCTAGCTGGAACAATGAGATCAGTAACTGCCAAAGCCGTAGAGCATGCTACCACCAGGGTTCAATTTGGTAAACATTTAGATTCTTTTGGAAGTGTGAAAGAGAAACTTGCCCGTATGGCTATGTTGCATTATGTGACAGAGAGTATGGCATATATGATATCTGGCAACATGGATTCTGGATCTGTTGACTATCATTTAGAAGCAGCAATTTCTAAGGTATTAGATAATAATATTTTTAAGAAGTATAAAACTGATAACAATTATAATTTGTCAACAGTGCTTTGCATCTGAATCTGCTTGGTATGTATGCGATGAAGCTATACAGATTCTTGGAGGAATGGGCTACATGAAGGGTACTGGTCTAGAAAAAGTCATGCGTGACTTAAGAATATTTAGAATATTTGAAGGCACTAATGACATTTTAAGACTCTTTGTGGCATTAACTGGTATCCAATTTGCGGGTAGTCATTTGAAAGAATTGCAAAAAGCATTCAAAAATCCAACAGCAAATTTAGGATTAATTCTTGAAGAAGTTACAAAACGAGCTTTGTCCTCTGTTGGATTCAGTTCAGCTCCTTCTCTAACACACTTGGTGCATCCAAAATTATCAAATGCTGCCAATCTTGCTGGTCAAGTGAGTAAATTTGATAGTAACATTGTCATTTATTCGAAAAATTAAATTTTGTATAATTTTGGTTAATGTTATTTTTAGAGCGTAGGTCTATTTGGACCAGCTGTAGAATCATTGTTGATCAAATACGGCAAAGGTATTATTGATGAACAGTTCCTTTTGAATAGATTAGCTCAAGCTGCTATTGATACATATACTATGACTGTGGTCCTTTCTCGTGCAACAAGAGCACTTAATTTGGGTCTACCTACAGCCGATTATGAAGCACTATTAACCCAAGTCTATTGTAACGAGGTTTGTAATCTATAATATTGTATTCCATACTTACCTCTTATGTGTTTGTACATAATAGTATGATTTATTAAAATTTTCAGGCCAGTGACAGGGTAGCAGCCAATTTGATGCAATTGAAGTCTGGAAAGCATTTGGATAACTTTTCAAAAATGAGTGATATTGCTGATCAAATGTGTAAACATGGTGGTTTGGTTCAACCCAATCCTCTAAATTTGTAAAGTATCCAAAATTGCATATATAAATCTGAAGTAATTCAATTATATTAAAGTGGGATCGCTGAAAATCAGGGTAGGTTATATTATGTATATACTAAATAATATATTATGTCAATATTTTATAAATTGTTAAGTAGTATAGAAAAAGTAAATTTGAGTTAAAATGTATATTTAACATTACGTTTCCATTAACTAAAACAATTACAATTTAACTGCAGAAAATTTTACTTTACATAAAATATCCCATTATAATTGATCGATTTATTTATGTTATACATTTAGTTTAATTGTGTGATTTGATTATTATTATTTTTTGTTATCAAATATTTTATTTTTTATATTGTTTACCATTTTATATTATTAGACTAGTTCAAAAGGTTTATTATTAATTTAGTTTTTTTTTTTTTTGTATACACTGATAAAATATACATAATATAAAACAAAATATATTATAAATATAATTTTTCTTGTAATATCCTATATTGAACATTTGTAAATAAATACATTTGGTATTTGTATATGTTTATAATATGTAATGGATATACATACATAATAACGTTATATATTGGTTGACTAAAATTAATTTTTGTTTGGGCTCAAAAAATCTATTTTTGTTTTTTTTATGTGGAAAACGTAGTAAATACATTGAACACAAGATAGCTCTTGTCATTAGTTTTTCCCTAGTTTTCGTAGGTTTTTCCTTCTGTTAAATAAGGTTTTTATGACTTAGTACCTTTCCCCTGTCAATGCCTCATTGTGCTAGTTTGAAAAATGTATATAATATTATGTAATATGTATTGAGATATTATATATCATGGGCTTTTCCATATCTGAGGAACCTGTGTACTGATAAAGAAAACATTTATTTTGCCCAATACCCATGCTATGCTAGAAATAAGAATCATATAATACTAATATATAATGTAATAATGTAATGTGACATTTGACTTTTCAATACATTTTTTAAAAATTGTCATTGTCATTTCGAAGTGTTCAGTCGTATTAACATTTGATGATTTGCCAATAATAAAATATATATCAAAAATATTAAATTTACATTTTATTATTATTATTAGTTAGTAATGTGTAATATATCTATTACATGTAATATCTTGAGATTAGGTGATTTGTAGAAAGCAAAAATAACAGAAAATTAAAAAGTCATTTTAATAGAAACGCATTTTTTTTTTAAATTAAAAAAGTAAAGTAATTTCATTACATGAAAAATTTGGGTAATAATGTAGTAATAATAATAGTATTGTAGTAATGTCACAAGATTTTAGGAATATGATTGTAATTTTATTATTTTTAAAAAGTAATGTGCCCCCAAGAATGTATATAGAACACTTCTAATATTTCATGGCTTATGATTTTAATTTTAATTAAATTATATTTTGCTCTATATTTGGAAGATATTTGTATTTATTGCATTGAATTACTTTTCAGAAAGTCTAAAACTTAATTAACTTATATAAAAATTTATAGCATTGAAAAATAAAAAGTACAGAAGCAGAAACATAGACTTGTTTCCGTTTCTTAGTAACTTAAAAAATGAAATGAGATTCACTCCAAAATTTTGTCCTTTATTAATTTATTGATTTGATAATAGGCGTTTTAACTCTATAAAGTCACATGAACCCGTTCTAAAAATTTTGTGTATAAACAAATATTGTGATTAGTTATTATACAACAAAAAAATGTGGTACTGACAGCAATATTTTTAATCTACTTTTAAAATGTATTTAAATATTATTAAATAGTTAGGTTTTCATTTTTTATATTGACTACAGATCCCCTTGAAAACTAAAATCCTTGAATCTGTTTAATTTAAGTACTTATACCATTATAATTTATGATAAATATTCAGGTGCAGTTACGTAGATGATGGATAACATTTAGGTAATATAGAGTATTTAGTACAATTAAAGAACACTGCACTAGTGACAACTATAGACGTAAAATGTGAATAGGTTGAAATGAGAGGAAAATAATTGTTTTAATTACCAATAATTTTTAATTTTTTTTTTCAGCCTCCCATCTATTTATTTGTGTTTTAACTACAAAACAATATATTATAGTATTAAAATAAATAGTAATGGAGTTGACAAAACAAAATTTAATATACTTAAATATTATTAGTACGGAATTAAATCATATTATTGGTGGGATTTGAGTAAGCAGTTTTTTATATATCTCAAGGACATCAGCATTGAAACATAACCGTGACATTTCTCTCTCATGTAGGTATGTGCTAGTTTTTTTGTGCAAATATTAAATGTTCAATGAGTGTACGAGCTATTCCGATTGGACAAAATATTGATTATTGCAAAGTTATATTTTATGCATATATTTGTTTACTAACATAAAACATTTATAGGTACTAGTCTGCAGATGAGCTATTTATACGTATATATATATTATATAACTACTTATATAGATTTCGTGCGAGAAATGTATTGATTTTACAATGATGTATTTGTTTTTGTATGTCTGTACATAAGAATTCTAGTAGGGATGTTACAATCATTACATGCTTTTATTGCTTTTCCATTTTCGGTAGTAAATTTGGCATCTAGTTAGTATCATAAATTAACCGACGTTCACATATTTGAGAAAATTGCCAAAAACACCAATACAATTTTTTTCTCGAAAACATGCAACCACTTCTTCGGCTACATTTGAACAAGATGAGCTAAAAATTTTAACTCCAATAAATGCACATCTTAAACAACAAAAACTACACCCAATTTAACATCGTTTTCGAAATTAAATATTCAAGAACTTATCAATATGCCAATCCCGAAAGAATACCAAAGTAACAAAATTAATAATGATGACACTATTTTTGAAACACCAAAAAAGAAAAAAATGAGAAAAGTCATTGATATAAAAAATAAAAAATTAAAATCTAAATCATCGATGGTACCTATGTAAATTACAAAAAAAAAACTTTGAATATCAGAAATAAATTAAAGATTCAAAATAATTTAAAAAGAAAAATAAACTATATAAGTAACAATTCTAAAGTACTTCCCGAAATGCAAATGTTCCGTGCGAATAAATCTAGACAGCCATGGTCTGTAGAAGAAAAACAATTTGCAATTTCACTGTTTTATAAATCACCTGGAACGTATGACTATTTAAGAAATGTTCAAAAAATTAATTTATCAGGTTTAAGTACAATAAAAGAATGTATTGACCAGTTCGAAGTTTTTACCTGGTTTTGTAAATAGTTATATTAAACAAATAAAGAGAAGTAAGTTAATGCGATGACTAATGAAGAAAAGTATTGCATCATCGGTTTCGACGAGATGTCCATTAAAAAATACTTGGAGTATTCTAAATACTTGGATATAGTTGAATGTTATGAAGATCTTGGCCACTTAGGAAGAACCAATAAATTGGCTACTCATGCATTAGTTTTTTATTGTTTTATTGCTCGGGGATTATATGAAAAATCAAAACTTCCTATAGCATATTTTTTATCAGCTTCATCAACTAAATGCCTATTTTTAAAAAATTTAATAACCGATGTAATTTTAAAAACATTTGATCAAGGTTTAATTGTTACTGCAGTTGTGTGTGACTAAGAAAGTAATAACTGCGCAGCGTTAAAACAATTAGAATGCAAGAAATACCTTATTTTAAAGTAAATGGAAATAAAATATTTTCTACATTAGATGTCCCTCATCTATTCAAAAACTATAGAAATAATTGATGATTAAAAAACAATCTAATTTTTGTTAGTCATGAAATATCTTTTAGTGACATAAAGACAGCATATGAAATAGACAAAATGAGTGGGACAAGTAGAGTATTACTTAAAATTATAGAAAGTCATATTAACCCAGGCCCTTTCCAAAAAATGAAGTGCAAGCTTGCTCTTCAACGTTTTAGGAATACAGTAACTGCGGTTATTAAAACATGTGTAACTACTGGTCAAATTAAATCTACAACAAGCGCAGCCACTGAAAATTTTTTAAAACATATAAATGATTTGTTTGATTGTTTGAATAGCAAAAGTTTATTTAGTTTTAATCCTAAATTGTATGCATTATCTGAAGAATGGCCTGGTCAGTGTCAATTTTTAATTGATGGCAAAAAATTACATCAGAACATAAAATTAGTTCAACCAAATAAAATATATGGGTATCGTCTTCCATGTTTTGATAGTTTGTTGTGGTCAATTAATAGTATAACATTGTTATATTTAAAGCAAAAATATTTGCAGTTTAATTATTTATTAACATCTAGACTCAATCAAGACTTTTTAGAAAATACTTTCGCAGTTTTTCGACAACGCGGAGGCTACAACCCTAATCATACAGCTCGTACATTTACACCGACTTTTAGTATTCAAGCGAAAAATAATTTATGTAAATCGTCAAAATGATCTAACTGTGAAGCAGACATGGATTTCAATTTATTGGTTTCCACAGCTGATAATTGTAATTTAATTTCAAACAATGAATGTGATTTAGATTCTAGTACAGACGATTTTAGTGACATGCCATCTACTTCTTACAGTAATGATAATAATTTAGAAACCGAATTTTGTCTAGAAATATGTTCAAATGCTTATTTCGCTGGTTATTTGGGTAAATCATGTTTTGATCAATTTAATTGCTTAAAATGTGTTGATCAGTTTTTAAAACCTGATGACAATTTAAATATATTTGGCGAACACGAGTTTTTAATTTTTTATAAAAATTATGAATCTAAAGAATCAAATACCAATTCATGTTTTTTAAAAAAACCTTCCGACATTTTCATTAATTTTGTTAAGAACGCCCAAATAATTTTAAAACGATTGGTTGAACAGAAACCACACAGAAAAAATATTGGACTCGTTATACATAAACTATTGAAAAATACATATTTTACATCATTTAATTTAGAAGAAAATTGTACTCAACATTTTGATTATATTCTTAAGAAATTAATTCAAGCCAAACTTACAGATTTCATTTGGAAGTCAAAACATCTGAAACAGACTGAAAATAAGGCTAAAAAAACATCTAGGAAGTTAAAAATTCTTCAAAATCAGTATTAAAACAGATTTAAAATACAAAATATATATGTAATAATAGAATTTTTTTACTCTATCTTATTATATTATGTTGTTATTATTTACATGTATATTGTATATGTATAGGTATTTTCTCTCTTTTATTAAAATTGTTTATATTATAATAAAATTTTCTACTAATAATAACAATTTGATTTCTGTTGTAATTAAACAAATAAATAATATTAAATCATCAAAAAAAACATCAGTCGGCGGCCGGCGCGGCGATGTGCGATGGCCTGAGATCGATTCATTGACGGAAATCATTTATCAGTAGGTAATTTTCATATGTTAATTAATAACCGATTTATTTTTAATTGACTATTTAAATGTCAATTATCATTTTTTCATATTAAATATTATTTTACCAAACTTCGCTCAGAATCGTTTTTAGAATGCAATGATTCGTTTTGGCATTAAAATCTAAAACAATAATAATATTACACTATTCGGCCCGAGGACCGAATAGACGGACGATGGACGAAGCTTCCAACAGCTGTAATAGTTTTTTTACTATGATAATTGCTCTTAATAACATACACATCTCACGATGTATAGGTTATACATATTAAAAAAAATAATTAAAATAATATAATAATAACCACGCCCAAATTATTTCATTTCAATGCAATTAAAGTCGATTGAAATGTATAAGTGGAAATGTTACAGGTTATACCTATAGTGGTTTATACTTTATAAAAATAATAATAATAAAAACAACAATTATGAAACATATACGTCATTATATATTATAATTATATATTACATAGAATTAATATCGTATATTAATTCACAATTTTATATTATATATAATATATATATATTTTAGCTAAATTATTTAGCTACAAACTTCCGTATAGGTACACATATCTATAATAGTGAACACAGAAGTCATTCAGACTAAGTATCTATATATATATATATATACACATAAAACTATGTAGCTCAGTCAAATTCGATTTTAGACTCGAAGAAGTTATCAAAGAGTTGAATTTTGGGTATACACCTCTATTACGTTGTTATAAATAATAATGTGTGAAAAGTCGATATCGAGATCATGTTCGCTTCAAAGGTTATTGGGGGTCAAAGGTCACAAAATCGCCTGTTCGTAAATATCTAGCTTTTTATTGATCGCCCAACGAAAACTTTTATATGAAATTATTAGTAGAGACAACTATCTACAAAATAAGGTAATATAAAATTTTCGTGTACTAGTGACCGTTTTCGCGGTATACGACTTGCAAAATGCCCATTTTTTGAAAATATGATTTTTTTTGAATTTAATAATTATTATTATTATACGAGTATACGATATCGATGAGTACTATTATTTACATATGTTATTTATAATAATATATTTAAAGTGTATGCAAAAATTCAACTTGTTCCAAATTTTTCCGAAATAAGCTCATTTTTTTGTCTAATTTGACTATGTGCACAGAGAAACATCATAATTGGAAAAGTCTCTAAAGGAACCTAAATGGCGAAAAAAAAATTCTTTACATTTACGTCAAATGTATGAGTATTGTGATGACGATCCTATCGAAAAATCCACAAAAAAAAATAACAACAAATATTTATATTGCATTCAATCAACATATTATGTATTATATTATATTATGTAGGGGAACATGGGGCAAAGTGGGGACGCTGACGTGTGAAGGCCTGTAATACACTTAAAATTAAATATTTTTCTTCCAAATTTCGTTTACGTAATCTATATGCGCTTTATGGTAATTGATTTATTATTTTTTATGAAATTTAAAAATATTTTTATTTATTTTTTTTAAAGTTTCAGAAGATATTAATAAATTACAGTTTACTCATCATAATCACTTTGTGATTTGTCCCACGTATGGGGTAAAGTGGGGACATAAAATAAAATATATTCACATTCTATACATTTTAATTTATTTACAACAAAATAATATTTTTAAAAATATAAATATAGTTATATATATTATATAATTTAACTAAAGTTTTTAGTTAAAACTTTAACTTTCGTTGATAATGACAAATCATTCTGAAAACACATCATTTAAATTGAAAAATATAGATTATTTTATATGGGGCAAAGAGGGGACGGCCCTACTTTGCCTCAGACAGGTATAACTCATTTTGCCCCGATCAGTGAACTTATCTGAATACTTTTATTTGATTCTATTAAAATACTTTCTTTGAAATCAAGAACTTTGATAATACAATTTAGTACCCACTCTTTATAAAAAAACTAAACATTATTAAAAACGATGCACATTAAATATAATATATTGAAAACAAAATATCAAATTCTATTATCAAGAAAATGAAACAAACACATTCTCGTTTTTTATCGATGATTCACAATATAATCGATATTTTGATCCAAAACTTTTATCTCACAATCTCATATGACCAAGGAAACTAAAATCTAATAATATTATTAATTTTATACATTAAATAAATAGATATTACGATATCTCCACTTTGGCCTATGTTCCCCTACATATAATGCACAACTTCTCAGCTACTCAAAAATAGTTTATCGATGCATTTCCAATACGTCAAGGGTACATAATAAAAAAGTCTTCATTTTTTTGTAATGAGAGTGATTTGAGGTGCTTTTTCTAGCCTAACTTTTACATCTATAGACAAAAATATACAATTACAAAATGTATAGACAATTAAACGATAAATAATTTTTATTTGAAACGTTTTGTAGGTACTTATTTAAATATAATATTTATAGATTTTTTTTTTTATTGGGGTATATCTCTTGATAATTTTTCCGCTCGGCGTTCATTACTTACCCTTTCCTTAATTTTTTTTATTCCAAATTATACCAGGGAAATTAATGCATTTGTGTTATTGTATATTTCTTATAGGTTGATATATCGAAAGCCGTAAAACAGTTTCAAACGGTTGTTCGTATATAAAAAATACATCATTTTATAGAAAATTTTTTCCTCTACAATTTTTAATCTCAAACTTTAATCAAAAAATGCCGTGCATTTGGCAAGTTGTATACCTCAAGAACGGTATTTCTATGGGATAATTATCTCTTAGTTATATTAATTTTATATACAACTCTTTGTTGTACGACCAATAAAAAGTGAGATATTTATGAAAAGGTTATTTCATGACCTTTGACCTCGAATAACCTTTGAAGCGAATTTGATCTGAATGTCGACTTTTACACATTGTTTATGACGACGTAATAAATGTGTATACTAAAATTCAGCTCCTTGGTAATTTTTCCGGGTTGAAGCCTATTTTCCGTCTAATTTGACTGGGCAGTGGGCTATATGATATCTATAATAGATGTTATCTATCTTTCAAAATAGTTAAATTGTTGTATAGGCAGAGCTTAACAAAGTTATTCATAACGTTTTAATTATAGCGTTTAAAACGGAAAATTGTTCCAAAACGTATAATATGAATAAGCGAAAAACTAAATATTTAGAATATCACTAAATAACATGGGGTCCAATATTTTTGACAATATATTAGCCGACAATAATTTAACCGAGATTATTTCAGCCGACAATAATATTACGGCCGGCAGTATCTTAGACGACACCCAAAAATAGTCCAATGGCATTGGGTGCATGACATTCCAGGTTCGGTCCCTGCATGAAAAAATTATACGGTCCGCTGACAGATCCGTCGCTAGATATTTTCCGCCCTAAAGCGAACATTTTAATATCATTTTAAAAACGTAAATAAGCAAAATAAAAAAGTTATAAATTTTTTTTCAAACTACCTAAATAACAAAAATACAAAAATTCGTATTTTATATATATATTATATTATATAGACGTGATCGTCGTCCGTTGTCTGTCTTAAAGTGAAATTTTGACGTTTTGATTTTTTGTCGTCCTAAAGCGACGCATGTCTTACTTGTACCCTATAGCGACGGGCCTAATCCCGGGTTATGCAGGACCCGATAACCATTTTGATAAGAATTGTCACCAGGTTAATAGCATAAAGTAGAGAAACGTAGCTGGGAGGACGGGCAACGCTCTCTCCACTTCAATCGAAAATATCCTCCGATTTGCGTCGAGTAGATCCATGTTGTTACCAGAAGTGTGGTATATTTGGACCTGGGATCTATTTGTTCATATACCAGAATATACCGCGTTAATCTAATGACGTCAATGTGTCGGCTGAAATACGGTCGGCAGTAATATTTTTTGGATGAAATTATATGGTTGACTACAATACGGTCGTTCTGGTATATTTGTCGGCTAAAATACGGTTCGGTGGAAATATTTTCGGCTATAATATATACATAAAATATTAAACGTAACAGTAACGTCAAAAAATAAAATGTTTTTCGTTAGGTATAGACGGCAAATTTTATTTTTAATATTACTTAATATTTGTAAAAACTAAAAATGATAAATAGATTATTATATAGGTATACTGTTATTTTCGATCATATTGTAATGATTTATTGGTGTATTTATAATTTTCATTATACCTACCAAAAAGTTCATTTTCATATTTGGTCGACTGGCACAATCGATTTGGACGACTGAAAAGCTAATTTGTAATCATTTTTCTAATGCTTATAAAATAATAAATAATAATAATAATAATAATAATAATAATAATAATAATAAAAAAAATAAATAAAATACTTAAAAATGTAAATAAGCAAAAAATAAAAATAAAGGTTATCAACTTCTTTCTGTTTTTTATCTTTCAGATTGGGCATGGTTCTTAACGATTTAGCACACTTTGGCCAACTAATATTGGCAATTTTTTTTAGGGGGGGGGGAGGAGAATTTATCTGAAGAGAACAGATGCAAACAATCGCGTACTTTTATATTTAGATACCTAATTAAATATATTATCTTTTAAATTCCAAAATTAAATTCCAGTTTCACATTTGTCATTTTATTGTATCTGTATTATCATATCATGGAAGTGTTGGTGACTATTTTATTTTCGTAAACTTTTTTTATAGTGTGCAAATGTGTTTTTTACTTTTTGTCTTTAACTTACGAGTTACAAGTCTAATATAATTATTATTTTTTAATTAAATATCTACCTATAATATTCATATAATAAATAATAATGTATTGCATAATTAAGCTGTCAGTAATTTAAGATCTTAAGTGTTTTGAATTTAAAAAAATTTACTTTTGAATTTTTATAAAATAGTCTTTTTTCCCTTTGCCTCAACAATTTTTCCAACCATTTGAGGTTGATCACCCTAGTCCTCAATTTTTACAACTAATCCGTATCATTTTTACTTACACCTGCAGCCTGTTCATAACATTTTCCATCATATCCAAACCCCTATATTTTGGTCCTCCTCTTCCTCCTTTCCTTCTATATACAAAATACAGTATACAGGGTCGGCGCTAGAGATTTTGTACACGTAGGCAAGATTCGATTTGCCCATGTTTTTAAGATACGTAAATAAGCAAAAAATAAAGGTCATCAACTTTTAACCTTTTAATTCAAATATGCCGCCCTCTTGTAAAATGCTGCCGTTGGCCTGGACATACGTTTCCTACGCCTTAAACCAGCCCTGACAGTAGGTATATTATATAAATAATATAAGGATTATCCTTATTGTTTGTAACTAAAGAGTTCATTTATATTCAAGTATGATTTTTAATGATTGGCTGTGCAATAATATTGAGTAATTACCTACCAGTCAACCACGATTTATTTATTGTCTATATATCAAACACTAGGTACCTAACTAAACAAAATTTAACGACAATAATCACCTTAAATAACGTTTAAACATTAAACGAAAAAAATAAATATTGTTTAAATAACTAATAACGATAAACGTAATTATTAAATAATGTTTGAAAAATTAATAACATTAAATATAAAAAATGAAAAATATTTAAATGTAGGTATACATACAATAACGTTAAACAATTTAATTTTTTAAAATCTAACCCCTGTTTGTAGGTACCTACGCAATTCGAAGTAAATAGGTATAACTGGTAATTATATAATATTAATAGTAATTAAGTTATTCAAACTTTAACTTCATAATTTTAATGTGTTGTTAAAAAGTCAATATTTTTTTTATGTATATCGTATTCGTAGCATATATACGGCGTATTTAGTGGGTGGATTTAGGGGATAGATCCACCCCATGGAATTTTTTCTTAGTATATATTAAGGTGCCACTTATTTTTCAAATATCGGAATTCCTCCAAGGACGGGCATTTTTTTTATTCTATTTAATCTAAAATTAAACGTCTTTTTGGAGTTACCTATCATTCTTATTTATTCCATAAAGACGTGATATATCATAATTTAACACAGGTAAAATAATTTTTAAATAAAAACCAAAGCTGAAAATCTAAAAATTAATTTAAGCGGATTTAAGGTGTCATATATTAAGTATAGGTACGTACTACTCCAAATAGTTTTTCAGTTTATATAAAAAATTGAAATGTGTTTCACTAACCAATTAAAAAAAAAAAAATCCAATTATATATATTATATACAAATAATACAAATAATGTCTGTTTGGTATTCAATGTTTATATTAAATAATTACTGTCTCAGCGTTTTAAAAAATGTCATCTTATAATTTATATACAATATATATATAATGTAAAAATAAAATATATGCTATTCAGTTAGATTTTATGAGCATTTAAAACATGCAGCTTTAATATAGTAATGTGTGGGGGGGGATTCGCCTCTCACGTGGTGTCAGCTTAAAATCAATTAATGCATCCCCTCAAACGATCCATTACTTAAACAATTACTAAATACGCCGCTGCAAATTTATAGTATCGTTTTATATTAGAATCAAAAATTACAAATTATTAATATTTTAATAAAATAGCAAATTAGTTTCACAATAGGACATTTTGATTGGTACATTTAATAACATTTAATAAAAATATCTGAAACATAAGAAAAAAAAAATTCGTACCAATATATAACCTATATTGCAGTATCCAGTAAAAATTTTGTTTGCCCATACATTTAAATATACATTAAATTTTTATATAATATTCGGTTGAAAATTAAAAATAATATTATATTATATGTTTGGAAGTTGTCGTTTGCGCATCATTAAGAAGACATGGTAGGTACACCAGATTTTTACAGGGTTTTGTATAAACAATTTTTTTTTATGAAATTTTGAGAAAAATTATAATCTAACAATTTAAAAATATTTAAAAATAGTCTTGTGTTAATACCACTTTTGTTGTTATATAATCATGACATTTGTTAAAAACAAGTTTACGCATTTTTCATTTTTATCAACTTGAGAATATCGTAGAAACTAGATAGATGAAATGAAAAATAAATTATAAGAACAAAATTATCTAGTGCCTTACGGAGTCGATTTTTGATATGTGAATTCTCGCATAATTTATTAGTTAATAAAAAATAATTTTTTTGATAATTATTTTAAATATGTATATAACTGTAAATCTTAAAAAAATCATTATATTGAAAAAAAGTTCTGTAGGGCACTAGATAGGTAATGTTAGTTATAATTTGTTTTTCATTACATATTTCTAACATGTTTTTAAGTTTATAAAAATAATAAATACTAATGCTAGTTTTTCATTGACTATGGATAGTTTTCCAGGAGTTGTCGAATAGAAGTTTTCGAGTAAGGAGCTTTATAATAGATACTCTATATATTTAAAAGAGGTAATTTTTCACGTTTTTAGTAGTTTTCTTAAGCATAAAACTACCGAAAATAATAGAAAAATACTGGAATTAAAAAAATCATATGTATTGTGTATTGTATACTTATCATACTCTATATTATAGGCCGTTTATTCATTGCATAGATATTTTTATCGTATTTAAATATCGGAAAATACTTCTAAAAAAAGCTGATTATTATCAAATGAAATGCGCAAACGGTCTATAAAACGGCCATTCTTTAAATCGACGATGCGCATCACGTCTATGCCCATTATGCAGAGTCCAGAAATTGCTAACTGGTTTGCAGCTGTAGGTATCAATCAATTATTTTCATTTTAAAATTTTAAGTTATAAGATAAATCACGGATAAGAAGCGATTTTGAACATTTATTATTATATTTTTATATTTTTTTAAGTGGTCGTAAAAATAATAATTTATTAAGAATTTCGTACAGTTAATATGTGTTTTCAACAACCTTGTATTCAAAATATTACAAGTCATACCTAATGTTACAAATTGTATTTTAAGAAGTCTAAATATCATTATCATTATGACATTGTAAAACTTAAAAATTCATCTGTAACTAATTAAACATTTAAAGTTTACGGCTTATAAAAAATATTTAGGTATCTAATTTTTCTAATTTTTGAAACATAAACATAACAATAGTTTTCCTTTAATATGCCCTGGAATGCTGATTTTTTAACTAAGTCCAAAAGTAGGTCCTTATTTTTTTATCCAATTCAACCACTGGCAAAAAATGCATGACATTGTACACTAGAACTAAAGGACCCGTGACTAGATTGTTGAATGACCTTTTTTACAATCAATTTTTTTCAACAACATCATCAAACTCACAGAGCTCACAGCGCAATTATTTTTTGGGAACGACAAAACGTATTCAATATAAAATTCATATAATTTATAAACATCTATAAATAAAAAAAACACCGGGACCGACACTGTCGGTTCCGAACTGAGTCGTGCATTTGGTCTCGATTAAATTTAATCAGGCCCTGGGTTTGGAAAATTAATATAAGTATATTTTGTCGTAAATATAGAGCCTTATAACGCACATACAAATTAGTAAACCTTGAAGGTATAGGTAATAGATAATTATAACATTTTTAAAAAAATATTTGGAAAAAATTAATATAAAGTTCGATTAATTTTGTATTTTAAATCCAAGTCTTAATATTATACTAATATATTAATTTAGCATACATATTGTAACGTACCTATTAGGTTAAGATTCATCAGTTGACGAGACGCCAATTTTTTATAATCTATTTCAGTAACTTGAACTGAAATGATCAAATGCATTAAGAATTACGATAAAATAAACGTAACAATGTAACATCTATAATTTGAACATATTTTAATAATACATTTTTTATTAGTTATTAGTAGGACAGGAAAGTTGCGTATTTTAATTTTTTGGATTAGTAAATTTACGATATATTATATAAATTTATTTCATGAAATTACTAATAAAAATCAAGTTTTTTTAATTATATTTAATGATATGATATAATGTTCCAAAACTTTGTAAATTAAAAATAAAAATATTAAATTGAGATTTGCAAGTATATATTATATACCTACCTATATTAATGTGTTATGTTGTGTAATCATAAGAAGCGTAGATATATGTTGGTAGGTGGTCGAAGTTTGTCCTTGGATGACAGTATAATAGTGTATTATTATTATTATTATTTTAGATTTGTAAGCAAAAATAAACCATTACATTCAAAAATACGATTCTAATCGAATTGATATATACCTAATATAATATTACTTTTCGATTTATAACAATTTTCCATTACTTTTGGTAGTTTTATTTTACACTTAGAGCAGCTCTCTGCGGGTGTTTTACTTTTACATATCTATAGGTATTAAAAAGATCTATTTTTTGTCCATCGTAGCAATTGATTAAATAGTCTTACGTAGATTTTGAAAACTGATTTAAATTTTTCAACAACTACTTTTAATATTTTTTGTTATTTATTCTTTAACATTTTTTTTATAAAATTGGTCTTATTCTTCTTCTCCTTCGTCTACTCTCCCAACTATTTAGGGTCGGCCACCTTATTCCCACATCTTCTTAATTTACCCTCACCTTCCTCATATCACTCGCCATCACATCACCTTACCTGTTTTTCGGTCTTTCTCTTCCTCTCTTTCCATCAACATACATTTCCTTTACTAATTTTACTGCTTTAATTTCTTCCCTCTTTAATACATGCCTGAGCCATCTTAATCTATTCTCCCTCATTTTGTTAACTATTGAAGCTACCTACTCCTATACTACCTCTTATATACTCATACCTTATTTTATACTCTCTAGTTACTCCACTCATCCACCTTGACATTCTTATCTTTGCAACATTCATTCTCTGTTCTATTTTTCTACCTACTGCCCAACATTCCGTTCCATACATCATTGCAGGTCTCACAACTGCCTTATAAAATTTACCTTTTAACCTAATAGGGATTTTTTTATTACACAAAACATCTGACGCTTCTCTTCACTTCGTCAATCCACAATTAATTCTGTGTTTCATATCCTCTTCGAAACACCCATATTTTGGTACAACGGACCTTAAATACTTAAACCTTTCAACTTCTCTCACTATATCCCCACTCAATTATTTCTAATCTTACTTATTTCCTCTGTGTTTCCTTTCACCAAAATCATACTCTATATATTCTATTTTACTCCTACTAATTCTTAGTTCTTTTCTTTCAAGAGAGGTTCCCTCCACTCTTTAAGTCTACCATTCACTTCCTCAGGACTCTCTCCTATCAGGACTATATCATCTGCAAACAGCATGCATCATTGAACCTCACCCTGTATATTCTTTGTTATTTCATCCATTACCAGGGAAAATAAGTAAGGACTCAAAGCTGAATCCTGATGCACTCCTATTCTAGTCTCTGACCCTAAAATCCTTAGTTTCTCCACATAGACTCCTCAGTCCTCACTCTTGTACTCGCCCTTTCATACATATTTTCAATAAAGTTCATATACACCTTTGGTAATCCTTTCTTCATTAATGCTCACTTTAAGATCTTCCTAGGAAATATTAGATATAAAATATTAAAAAGTAAAAAAGCCGGTTAAAAGTTAATTTGTTGATAAATTTAAATCTGGTTTTAGAATCCAAATTAGACTATACGATAAATCGCTACGATGGATAAAAACATGGACACCTTTGAGTAAAATTTAGATGAAACTCATGAAATCTCAACGATATTTTACGGTATGACCCAACTGAAAGCAATTTGCGATTGGTCGAATTTTATTAACGATTTTTAGTAGCGATTTCTACAATTTTGGTGTGGCCATTCTTGCGTTTTCATTGTATATGGCATATGCGATTTACAGTTTCAGTCTTAAAAATGGCTTCAAACCGTGCAGGCAAAATACTTTTATCTGAAAATAATTTGCTTTATATGAAGTTGAAATTGAAATGTTTAAAGAACATATATGGGTACACAAAACCAATGAAACATGAGATAGTAAAGATGAATTTCACACTCTTTTTCATAAATTATAAAAACACCCAGATAAGTTTTTTGAATATTGTCGTATGGATGAAACAACTTTTAATTTGATCCTTGATACTATCTGCAATAAAATTTAAAAATCGGTAGTAGCTAACTTTTTTAAAAAACCTACTTGGTGTTTTTATTGATGAACTTCACAACAGCGATTAATTGCAGAAGAACAAATTATTTTAATTCTGTTTGCGATAAATACGATTTATCGTAAAATCGTACAAATCTAAAACGTAAAACGCACTCTATGGGGTCACTTCATATTTAATTATATAGTTATGATAAGATTGTGAAATCGCAAAAACGCAATCGCAAAACGGAAAATTGCAAATCACATTTTGGTGGGGGGGGGGGGGTACCTTTACACGCGTGTGTTGAAGTGTGCGTTATTACCGTGTGCGGAACGAAAAAAATTGTTGTAACGGAAAAAATTTAATAACGTTATAAAACGAAAAACTTCAAGTAGATGAGTAGTACTACGCTACTAGTAGTAGCAACTTTAAGTATAAAAACTCTAAAAAATGTGTAAAAATTAACAAAAATGTTTATTTTATACATCCTCATTAAACTACACAGTAATAAAACATTTCGCGTTGTAAAATCAATATATATTTCTCGCTGTATACACTTAGATATAAAATGAAATTATGTTTTTAAAATGGTAAATGAATAACATCTTATCGTGTATTGATTTCTATAATTTTTAATGTATATTGTACCTACATATATATACATTTAATAATAAATAAAACAAAATAAATGCATATTTTATTTTTAAGTGCTAATATTTTTGATTTTTTAAGCGTATATAACTGCATACATACCTATTGTGTATATTTAGTACAATTAAAAACTGTATTTGAAGTTTCGAACACTATTAATTTAAGTAATATTATATTGAATACTAATAATGTTTTTAGTGGAATACTGAATAAATTAATTGGATTCAAAAGCTATAAACATATTTTAAAATTGTAATTAAATAGTGTATATGGCATATATCATACATTATTCATTACAAATATTATGTATGCATGATATAGATTCAAATACTCAATAGAATCATAATTAAAAATATTAAAATAATACATTTAAATTAATAAAAAAACGATCAGTATAAAAACCATTAATATAATATTTTATGTAAAAATACACGTATATATTTTTCATGTTTTAAATTACCTACTACTAAGTAGATTTTCCCGATGTTTTGGAAATTTGTTTTATAAAAAATATATAATTAGGTAATACCATTGGGCTATATATGACAAATGTATTACTTATTAGCTAATAATAAGTAGGTAATAATTATTAGGAATTTTCAGATATTTATGGACATTACTGTATTAACTTTTCATGTAAAAATACCTAAAGAAAATTCATTGTTTGATAACAATAGTTATTAAGTTTTAGTATTATACGAGTATTAATAGAAATTCTTTTTGTCTAAAATGATGTATAAAATATAAATTACTTAAATATTACATATACAAAATATTTATGAAATTATTTATACTTTTCGAATTCTCATGGTAGGTACCTATTCTACCTTAAAAATATAATAGTTTGAAATAAATACCTAACAATAATTAACAATAAACAGTAATTATTTTATTGAATTTATAATATTATATTTTGGTTGGAATGGGTTTCATTATAAAATTACTTATCATGATATATGTTAGACCAATAATACAATCATAAATCTGAAGAAAAAAAAAATTATAATACCTATATTAAAAATTAAAATATTTACACTGATTTTTCAAGTATAGGTTGTAGGTATATAATTATGCATTGTTAGATTTGTAACAAGTGTCGTTAAAATATTATATAGTCAATTAAAAAGAAAAATTAATCTGGCTAGTACCTAAGCTATATCGAACATTTTTTCAGTTACTTTCAGCAGTTGCTTTTTGCTTACTTTCAGAATTTCTTTCTTTTTAAAACTATGTATATACATATGGTTTTAAATATTGCAGTTTCAGCTTAATAATTGCTTCATTGACTATTATAATTTATAACCTACCTTAAATGTTATGTTTACTATAAATTATAGCTATGAAATTAAGTTTAAATTTGAAATTAAATCAGCTTAACAGGAACTTGACTAGTGGTAAGTGTTACACCCCCTTCTACACAAATGAAGTCAAGGACTAAAATTGTGTGCAGTACGACACAATTTGTGTAATACGAAATGTTAAGTGTGTAGTACGAAATTAAAAAGTGTGTAGTGGCTTTATTCTTTGTATTATGGTATTTGTTTTTAATTTTACATTTTTTTATTAAATTATTTTATTTAAATATACCTATTTAAAAAAAAATTCCAAGATCTATCGTCAGCAAAATCTAAAATACCAACAAGTATCAAGTAACACGTTAACAGCTATTGCAGGCTATCCTATATTTCATAGATGATATAGGTACGGTACTTCTATCATTAGAAAAAAAAAACCGCTCGCTTATAAGCTTATATTTAAATTTACATTTGTATCTCAATACAATTGCCATTTTTGTAATTGTATAAATAAGTCTATATTTATGTGTTAAATCTGTAATAACTCAAAATAATTTTAAACACATAACTAAAACAACCTACTTATTATGAATATAAGTTTTTGTAACATAAATGAACACTTTTGATTTTTATTTTCTGACGAGCTGATTAAAACATAATCTCCATCCAATCAATAACTAAAATGAGGCCGCTGAAGGGGGAGGGTGATAAAATCCTAAAGTGTGCAGTACGAAAAAGTATATATTTTAGCTTCTGAATGAAGTCAATCGCCAAATTAAGGTGTGAATGACTTTTTTTTTTTTTTTTGTTATTTTCCAGTTTTTTCCCCAATTTTTCCAGTCGATAAATTGGTGAATAATTTTTGTATTTTTGCTTATAAAAACAAATATTTCTTAGGCTCGTCCCTTATTCACATGTTACGCATGGTTTACCAAATATTTTGTAAACCGATTTAAAATTAATTTTTTTACTACATGACTTTAATCGTTTGTTCCAAGAAAATATTATCTTATAAAATAATTATTTAAAATCAAATTTTCACATTTGATATGATTTATTGTGATTTTTAGTATTACAATTATTCAACGTACTCTATTTTAATTAACATAATATTTAAATTACTTATACATAACTAATTAACTATTAAATAATTAAAAACCAAAACAAAAACTGATAACAAAAAAGTCACAATTATATGTACATTGGATAAATCAGTTTATATTTTACAAAATGAGTTTAACTTCTTAATCTACAAAGTGCGAGAGTTTTAATTTTTAAAGTGTTTACATGACATGAATGTGTTTTAATTTCAACCCGTTTTAACGCCATTATATAAACGTAGTAGGTATATAAGGGTAAGTGACGTATTTAGGATTTCCTTTCTCTAGGTATACATAGGTATTTTTGCTAACTGCTCATGCAAGATGTAAAATAATTTTATAATTCAAATTTTAAATTAAGTAAAAAAAAGGGTTTATTCCATAAATGTCACCCAAAACCATATAACAATTATATAATTATTATTGTATAATTAGTACGTATTAAATATGTGTATTTAAAGCATTTTTTTTCTTGGTGCAATTTATCCCCCTATAAAATAGCTCCTTTAAATATGCCACTGTACGTTGTACACAGATATACATATTATTCAAAACAATTGTAATTTAGAAATTATTAATAAAAAAGCTATAAAAATAACGTATAAAACTAAATGATTAGAGTTTTCTTAAAAATACATAGTTATAGTACCTAGCTAATTTATAGGATAATATTCTTGGTCTTGTATATTAAGTTATATTAATTCTTTAAATTTATCAAAATAAATAATATGTATAATAATTGAATTGATTAACCGGCATAATTTACGTACTATTTATAAACGTCGATATAAACACAATTTGAACAATTATATATAGGTATTATAAAAACACATTTTCCAAGTCAAATTGTTTAAATCATGGAAAATTAAAAATATAAAGGATAACATATTATATTATAATATAAATCTATTTATTCTATATAAAGCAGAAATTTAAAATTATAATTTTATAAAATTTGAATCTAAAAATGCCGGTTATTTTAGGTAGAAATACTTTTTGTAAACTTAGTAATAATTGTTGGTTTGTGACATTAATATATATTATGCTAATAATAATTCTAAAGGGTCGAGTATGTGGTCATTTTTTGACTGTAACGATTCTACGATATATAAGTATATTGGCTTACATAATAACTAAGGTCAGATTAGGTCATCGTGTATAACATTGTACACCACACATTTATCGGCATGTAGTCTAGTAAAGTATTTGAGTAAAAGTATATTTTTATTAAATATATTTAAATATGTTTATAGTATTTAGAATACCTTTTAAATACATTTAAAATAAAATACTTTCAAAGTATTTGAAATAATATTTCATATGTATTTGTACTTGAAATGCAAATACTTTTATCTAAATACTTCTGAATAAAATGTCTTACAATAATTAAGTTTTAATTTTAAACAATTTATACATAATATCAATATTTAATATAGTTAATTTGTCGACGAAAAACTAATATTTTGTATTTATTTAATAATGAAAATGGAGCAAGCCAAAAAAAAAAAGTAATATATACAAAATTAAGAAAACATGTATTCCATATAAAGGAGATCGTCTCAAAAATATTGTCCTTTATTTATTTTATAATAGGTGTATTTCCTTTAAAACCCGTTTAAATTACCTTTTTGTATTATAAAACAATAAAAAGTCATAAGGTTATGGGACTACTTTTAGATTTCTTTTAAAATGTAGTTTAACACTTTTTAATTGTTAAATTTTCATTTTCAAAAAAACTTCTTAAAAGTTGCCTAACAGAACTCCTTAATGGATTGGTGTGATGTCCTTTACATAATAAAATTCGTATTTCTTTGTTTGAATGTTTTTTTACATTGAGGCATCTTGAAAAGTATACTTATAAAATATGAATAAAATAATTGATAAAAAATCATAAAAATAAATTGATAAATTGTATGTATTTATAAAATTTTATTGAAAATATTACTTTTTCATTTCTCATTTGAGGTGCTTGAGGCTCTAAGGTGCTTTCGAAAATATTCCATTCTTTAAATTTGATAATAAGTATTTATACTGTAAATTTAACCAAAATTCCGCAATTTGCATTCTGCGTAGATATAACACTTTTACTGCATATACGTATTTCAACGACTATTTTGTCATTTTCAGCACGAATCAACTACTAAGTGTACTGGTTTATTCTATACAGTTTATTATAAACAGTCACAAGTGCTCAAGTTTAATTTTAATGTCAATATTAATTTAGTATGAATAAAAAAAAAAACCTAAGATTTAAAGGTAGAAAAAAATTTAACAGTCGTTTACAAAATTGAGCATGTGTACGATATTCATAGTTCGAAAAACTCTGTATAGTAAAAATAAAAAAAACGTTATATAACGGAAAAAAAATCGAAAACATTATAAAACGAAAAATGTTATAATGCCATAAAATAATTAATGTTATAAAACAAAAAAACGTTATAACGCAAAAAAAAAAAAACGTTATGACAGGAAAAAAATAACGTTATAAACCGAAAAACTTTATAACGCAAAAATTAATAATGTTTTCAAGCCCTGAATTTTTACTAATATATGTACGTCAATTATTCTTAGAATCTGAGTGTAGCGAAGAAGCTATTGCTTTTACAATGATGTTTTGACATTGGTATGATATTGATAGGAAATCGGTTCTAGATGGTAGTTTACACATAGCATTTTTCGATTTATCCAGTAGTTTCCTTAGGTAGAAAAAAACTTTCTTCTATATGGTGTATGTAGTCATACACCGTGTACATATAGGTACTTATATATTTTAGATTTAAGTAATATTATGTGGTTTATATTTTATTTTATTTATTGGCTACTAAAGTTCGATTTGTATTTATGTGATATATATTATATTACATAATAATGATGTGATTTTTGTATGTATACATTTTTAAAAGAAGCTGAGTAGGAGTTTTGAGGTAAAATAGTTTTTTGATCGTAAATTCAGTCTAGTTAAGATTTAGTTAAGGTTATCATGATTACCTATTATATTTTTTAATAATATCGAACTTCGCTCAGAATCGTTTTTTATTGAATGTAATGATTTATCATTACTTTAAAATCCAATATATATTCACTATCCAGTATCTTACCTGACAAGCGAAGTGCTTCCATCCCTTACTGACCGGATTTTTAAAAGGTTTTTTTTTTACCAAAATATAAAACGTGGATCAAGAATGGAAATAGTGTCATTACTTTAGACATAAACTTCAGAACTGTGAATAGATTTTCGTTTTTAAAAATATGTGTATTTATTATTGTTGGATCATGGAAAGAGACAAATACTAAGAAATTCGGAACAAAAATAAAAATTAATTTTTATTTATTATAATTTTATTGTATATACTAGCAATTTATATTACTACAAGTCTACAAATATAATACATTATATTAACATCCATATAGCTCATGCGGCATGCCAGTCTATATTAATATAGTCGCATCCCAAGGTTCACTTTTATATGAATGGTATCCCGACCACATACGAGTTGTTTCTCAGATAAACACGGTTTTATCATAATCATAATAATCACAAACCATTAACTGAAGTCTAAAAATGTTCTTAACAGATAACAAATAACTAATACTTAAAAAAAAACCGTACCACAGGCCACTAAAGCCTGAAACATTTTTGAGTAAAATACCTATCTTTAAAACTATTTCATAAGTATATTTTATTAATTACAAGTTTATGAACTACCGATTATTTTACCGGAGACAACTTGTGTGGATATGTTTTGAAGGCAACACGTAGATACTTCTGAACTATCTAACAATTTTTTTTATTAATTCACCTTTTTATTTATTTTGGGAAGTAACTAGTATGTTTCAGCCGGACTACCGTTATAATTGAGTACATTATTGAACCATAATGACTGCACTTTCTAATCGTGGACGATTTTAATGGTTGTTCCCAACTTGTTGAGTTACCTTTCGCCGACTTCAAATTTATCAACAAAATAGATGCTATGTTTAAAAAAATTTCCAACTATTCCCATAGTGAAAATACAGGTATTGTACTCGCACTATTTATACCTATTAAATATTAAATTATTTAATGAAAATTCTTCTAATTTAAATTTGGTTCATTTTTTTATTGTAATATATTTTAATTGACATTCTTACGCAGTTACTATATTTCCTAAGTTTAAAAAACAATGGATTGTCGGATAGGCAGGAGTTAAAGTAAGGAGACGCAGGGGACTCAGTCCCCTTACCTCTAACGGTGGTTAAAAAGCGTCCTCTTTAACAATTTCTCCGTAAGATACTCCGGAACGCTCAAATTATAAACAAATATTAATCAATATAACTCAGATTTACTTTGTAATTAAATCTTATAGTTTTACTTTTTTTTTTTTATCAAATCTTCAAATATATTATTTTAGTTTTATCAAAATATGTATTTGATAAAAATCACGGACTAAGATTTTAAGCCGGTCCCACTTGACTGGTGTATTTAGCACATCTGCACTATTCATATTACTTTAAACTTACTTTTTTTTACTTTAAAATACATATTACATATACAGAGCTCGGAACTTAAATCACAGAAAATGATCAAAATATGGAATAAAATTTTTTAAAAAAATATGCATAAACAATTTTTAAAATATATAAAAATGTATTTTAGATAGTACGCATATATATACCCAGGATCATCCCGAAAAATGATTTTTGAAAAAAATAATATAATATTTCTCTTCAAAACATAAAATAACCAAAACAAAAAGCAAATCAACTTTTATCCCACATTGCCGACTAAAATCCTATTAATTTATAATTTGCTAACTTGAAAATCCGAAAAATACTTCATTCTGCATAATTTTCAGACAAAATTCCAAAATATTTCACTCAAAACGTGAATAAACAAAAAAAAAAGCCATTAACTTTTTAAAAAAATAGAACAAATTGTAGAAAATAACTTTTGCGCGAAAAAAATCATATATCTATTCGAAAAAATACAATATGTGCAAATATAAGTAATTTTTTTGCTGAATTTGGAATTGTTATAACTTGAAACACATTTAAATCGCATTTAGAATTTTTTTGGACCATTTTATAAAAATGTGTAAATGCATTAAATCCCGAATTCTAATTCTAATTATAATATACATATGTATAATATATATTTTGTATGTATGTTACATTTTTATTAATTTTTGTTTAATGTTAAAAAAATTATATATATAAGTACACAGCGTGATTTTTTAAAAATGCTGCTCGTCCCCCACTTTGAACCATGTATAATGCGTAAATTAAAATTTTTTTCTTGTTCAATTTAAAGCGCTTATATTTTTGCGAAATAATACATTTTTTTATTATTTTTTATCTGTATAATTTTTTAGTTTTAGTTTTTTTAATATGGCAACCACTCCTTACTCATACAACTTTATTATTAGGAAAAAAAATATCCTCTTTCAAAATATTTAATTTTTTTAAAAAATCATTAATGTCATAAAAATGTAGTATTATTAGTGCTTTAAATGTTACATGAAATAAATTTTAAACTTGTTTATTATTGGGGGTGAAAAGTGGGGGTAAGCATGCTTAAAAATCATTCTGTATAAACATATTACATTTGCATAATGTATTATAATTAATAATTTGCATATAATGATATATGGAACGCTTATAACTATATGGGGACATTAGTTCCCCCTGGAATTTTTTTCCACTTCAAGCCCTGCGGATAGGATACCTGCTTGTGGTGGATGAATTTAATTTTAATTTTTTAAATATATATATAATAATTAATTAATGATAACTTAAATTTTGAGTTTAAAGATGTGTTTAAAAATTCTAATTCATATATAATATATATATTATGTATAGATAAAAAGATTTTAAGTGGAGCTTCAGTGTAATAAACTAATATACACTACTATTACTATTAATTATAATTATTTTTGGATATTTTAAATTGAAATTACTAATATCATAACAATAAATTTAAAAATGTTGAATCAGTCAATATAATAAAATATATACAGTATACACTGATAATTTAAAGTTTTTAGGTTCCCATTATTTTCAATATTTTGAAGAAATAACCATTTTAAATAGTTATTTTTGCGAATTTTTCATCGTTTTTTTTTTTACTTTTTCTTACACGTTTATTGATAAAGTAAAAAAAAACCTTTCACTCTCTTGATAACATTTTCTACTAGAAAATGGGAATACTTGATCACAATTAATTCGTTTTCTGATCGAAAAGTAGTTCATAGAAAAAATATGACCTCTTCAAAATATTATCTTGATTATATTATTTTATCGGAAAATGGGTATGCATGTAATGGTCAAATAAAATGTTCTGGACGAGAAATTGTTTTTACTTTTCAGAAAATAAAATAAAGAAGAAAATCAAACATCATTGTAAAACCATTAACTTCAAAAAACTAATAATATGGTTTATTGATTTTTGATTACCAAAACCATAGCCATAATCATTATATGACGTATTGTAAGTTGTATATTATACAACATTTACTAAAATTATTTGTTTAAAAAAACAAAAAAAAACATTTTTTATTAAAACTGATTATTTCATATTAATACAATAAATTAATTTATATACTTATGTATGTATTTAAAATGTTTGTAACCGAGTAGGTATACAAATATACAATGTCAATGCTGTGTATTAAAATACCAATCAGTTAACTGTAAGTTGCAATGACCTTGTTATTTTAATTTAAGTAAATTGATTGATACTTAAATAATTTAAAGAATAAAAACATTTATCAATATGTTTTTTTTTGTTTGCTTATTTGAATGATTCAATTGGTTTTTCTATAAATACTCATTGATCGTTGACGACTGATTTATATGCAAAATCAAAATAGTTAACAAAGTTAAATTTATTTTTAATAAAAACTAAATACTAAAATATGAGGGGATTTATATGAAATCCGGATTCTTTTCCTGCATAGTTTCTTTTTTATTTAAAGTGTCCGAGTGTCCGAGCGACCACGAATGAACCTTGCTCCGCCGTATATATGTCGTAGGCATATAATCAAATCAGGCATTTGACCAAATGCCTAGGCAAATAGTCAAAGAATTAATTTTTTATGCGATTTTACTATCCGCATTCCGCCTAGACATTTAGTAAAAAGATACAGAACATGATTATATTGTACAATAATTTAGTTTAGTGCGTGTATACGTATGTATTGTGTACGTAATTGTAATATTTGTTGAATATATTTTTTATTTTAATTGAAAAAAATGTAGTTTGATTTTTAGAACAATTTAAAAACGTATTATTTTTATTATTTGCCTGACTTGTAATAGGCATTTAGTTAAACGTCTAGGCATTTAACTAAATGTCTAGGCGGATAGTATAAAAACTAAATTCTTTGACTATTTGCCTAGGCATTTGGTCAAATGCCTGATTTCACTATATGCCTACGACATATATACATATACCTGTGGTATATTATGTTAAATACAAAGTGTGGAATTGTATACTCTGCGATGTGTACAACGATTTTTTACATTTCGCGAAGTGTACAAGTCAGTTTTTCAAAGTAGATACATTATACAAATCATGTTGTACACTATATAAAAATGTTACCTATGTATAAAGTATAAACATTATTACTAAAACTAAAAGGTATTCAATATTACCTATTTAATTTTTGTAACTAATTTTCATCTAGTTTGTAAGTTGAACCAACAACATACATATACATAATAATAATAATAATAGGTTCTGTAAAAAAAAATAAAAATAAAAATAAAGTAGTATTATTAAAAAAATGTACTGATTTATTCTAATAAATCATAATATACATATATGTTTGGGCACGTCGTATTCTTGTGGACAATATGATATCACGCAATACAGATACAGGTTAGATAAAAAAAAAAAAAAAAAAAAAAACGGTGTAACAAATTATTATTAATATTAGGTACATAAATTTATACACGGTAACCGTTTACAATTAATAAAAGCAACATAAAAAATAGTGCGGTGAAGTGATGAAGCACGTACACAGGTAAGGTAGGGCAGCAAAAAACAGAAGCACAGTGGTGTTTTGGTGGACGCTAACGATATAGTATATTTCTCATCAATCATATCACTAACTATTCTCATGTTAAAATTTTTGGAACTCAAAAATGATTTCAAAAGTATCGTTACTGTAAAAGAATTGATATTAATTTAAATAAAAATCTTCAATATTTCTAACGGGTGCCTAGGCACTTTTAAATAATTTCAACGTGTGCTCGAGCCCCCGGACACCCGTATATACATATATAAATATAATATATAATCAATGCTCAAGTGAATGCAGTTTATCACAGTATTTTGCAGACTGCAGCATTATAATTCATTAGTGTAAGTAGAATATTTATTCTGTTGTCGGTCCTCGTGCACACATGTTTTTTTATTTAGTTTTTGATTAAGTTGTATAGGGTTCAATGTACAATATACACAGGATACATTCAATGTATGAATACATGTCAATCGAGCAATTATTCATTTTTCAAAATATATAAATGGAAGTCATAAAAATACAAACTGCTGTCTACAGTAATTATTTGTTGTATGTATGACGGTCATTTCATGATTCAATTCGTTTGATTTGCTTAATTTGAATACCTAATTTTATATGAATCGAAATGATTCAATATTCAAGGTCGTGTGTATAGATTTTCTATGGGTGGGGTATAAAGTAGCGCATTATATATTGCAATTATATATTTTTTAAAAAACATATAGGAATATGGAGGAATAATGCCTAATTAAAAATGAATCTAGGAAAAAATATCCACAATGTAGGTAAATATAACTAATAAATTATTTTTTCATGTATAAATAATTAAATAGGTACGAAATATCTTAATTTTAACAAATAACTCGAAAATTAATGATTACAATTGAAAGAAAAAAAACCAAAACCAATAAATAATGATATTAGTAATAATGTCAAAAAATATACAAAAAAGGTAGGTATGATTTACCAATACTACACAGATTACGCGATATATTGTGTGTATTAACACAATTTACGATATATAGTATCTGTTCATCTGTGTTATTCGTCGTATACATTTCGTACGTTCGTCATATTATTTGTATCATTTAATTTTTAAAGGTTTTAATAATTTATGGAAATAATCAAAACCAATCATGGTAATCCAAAATTATGTTTGAATAGGTTCATGAATGTATTCAATAATACACAAATTTGAAAACCATATTAAATGGAGATGTTCCAAAAGTGGTGTAAAATACAAATGTCCATGTAAATCAAATACTTCACTAAATATGGATAATCCTGTTTCAAAACCATGAGCATAACCATGTTTCAATAAATAATGAAGTAAAATATGCGAAAACACGTAATCATATAAAAAATACGAATCATGTGATGCACCAGCACAAATTTTTATTTCGTGTATAAAATACTTGCCGAATGCTGTATAGTCTATACAAGAAATGCCTTCAGAAGATTCCGTTAAAAGGATAATTCGTAATAATCGAGGTTCAAGTTATCCAAAAGTACCGAATTCCCCAGTCGAATTATCAATTGAAGGTATACCGTAAACATATTAGTGTTATATAATATATTAGGTATATGTATAGCCTATATCAACAAGGCCGTATCTGAGGTCTAGTATAGGTACCTATAAATAATGTTAAAAATAATCAATATAACAAATATAAAAAAATTATAATGACCGGATATATTTTCCTACATTGCGGATATTTTTTCCGCGTACCTTAAAAAATATACCTACTATAATTATGCGAAAATATCGAATTTGAATTTACGAACTAATTATAGGCATTTATTTACATTTAAGTACCTACACGGAAACGTGTATACGTTAAAGTGAATAGTCATACAGTTTGTGAATGTTGTCAGTCACCAATATATGACAACATATATCTGCGAAATTCGAAGTGAATGTTGCCAAATTTGTCGTTACGCGGTAATTGTCGACAATCACAATTATTGGTATTCGCTAAATATTTTCCCCACTTGATTACTATGGTTACACGACGAGGCTTCAAAATGCGGCGTCCAAAGTGCTTATCAATTTAAATCAAAAATCTGCGTATTTATAGCGTTCATTGTGGATTATCTGATACAATTGTATAAATATTTAGTACAAAATAATCTCACAATGAGGCAAAAGTGCTATAAGTACCACACGGTTTGATGCCCAACGGATTATAAAAAGGCGGTGTTCAAAGTTGGTCTTATGATAAATGTATAAACCAATTGCTTAGCGCTTATAAAACGTAGTGACGTATTTATGAACTATGATTTTCATTATAACAATATCATTTTACATTATTTTCACAGATAGAGAACGTTATTAAACAGTTGTTTTTACGACCACTTTCAATGGATATGTGATAAAACTATTAACATAGCTCGTAGGGTAACTATTATATCTTAAACCGTGATAAGTAGGCAGGTTTCCAACTAATTTGATAAGAACTTTTGACACTGTTTTTCGTCGCGCAACCACAGTATCTATAGAGCCGTGCTTGAAACGCAGTAATATAGGTGCGATAAGGTATTATTTTTTTTAAATTTATTTATTTATTTAAATTATTTATGTGCAATAAAGTAAAGATACAGTCCACTCTAAAGTATTGTGAGCTGATTCCTAAGAATCTAATTATCAATCAACACGCTTTTGTCCTAACGAGCGGGATTGGTGAATGTTTTGAGTGAAAATAAATAATCCACAAAAGTGAAAAGTCAACAAATGCATATCAAAAATTTATATCAGCATAAGATAAAAAAAAACATTGTTTTTGTTATTGTACCAAGATTCAATACCAAAATGGGTTTAAGTGCAACGGAAATAAAAAGATTAGAGAAGAAAAGACAAACGTAAATCAATGATTTAAAACGCATACACACATATGTGTCGGCGTTCGATAGCAACGCGTAGGATATCACTATATCAGTGAGTTGGAAGTTCGACTAGAAACGACGTTGGATATCAAAGAAGCATTTGAAAAACATCAAACACAAATAGAAGAAGGAGTAGAAGACTACGAAGACGAAGAAGAAGAAGTGCAGCATTTTAAGATTCACTGTTTACTACTCAAGCAAAAGTTAAGATGTACATACAAAAGGCAAAGACAAAAACGGCTACTGAGACAGAAGTTTGACTCCCAAAAGTTGATTTACCCAAATACGATGGAGACATCAAAGAGTGGCCAAACTTTAAGGATTTCTTTACAACATTGGTCCACAATAATGATACAATATCAACAGTACAAAATTTATGTTCCTCAAGAGTACATTAAATGGTCAAGCACTCAGTATGATTCGAACAATTCCAGTAATAGGCAACAACTACCATGGCATGGCAATCACTAATTGACAGGTATGATAATCTACAAATCTTGGTGTCTAGTCATCTTAAAATAATTTGCCAAGAAACAATTATTAAAAAGGGATGCACGGATGAATTAAGAAAAATGATAACTGAATTAAATCAAAATATGAGAGCATTACAAGAGTTAGATGTACCAGTTGTACATTGGGATACAATAATAATCTATTTACAAATCGTAGACTACATCAAGAGTTAAGAGAAACATGGTGTCAAAATGTAACCAACTTGGATTTAAAACAGGTTTGGTTTAAAATAACATTTAAACAGTTAATTGAATTTTTAGAAATGGAGTGCTGTGCGCTATAATCAGCCAAACTTGATCAACGCATTGTAGAACAAGCAAAACCACAGATGCGTTCCAACACGCATGTGGCCATTACAAATAATAGCTCACACAAGTGTAGTATATGTCAAGACACCACTCACAAAATATATCATTGTCCACAATTCCTAAAAATGACTGTTAAATACAGAGCAGAACAAGTAAAAAAGCACAAGTTATGTTTTAATTGTTTAAAACCAGAATGTCAATCATTCAAATGTACTAGTCGAGCATTTTTTTGTGGTCTGATTCTATGGTAACATTGGCCTGGATTTCATCTTGCTCATCAATATGGAAGCAGTTCGTTGCTAACGAAGTTAGTGAAATACAAAAATTAAATCCAAGTGCACAGTGGAATCATGTTACATCAGAGGACAACCCAGCAGATCTCAAGAGGCGTTCTACCATCAAATTTAATCAAGGCAACTATATGATGGTCAGGTCCATCATGGTGGAGTGTTAGTTTCCCTAATGATGACCAAGTCGTCAATTTTTATGTTGGGAACTTGATTGTGCCATTTACCTTTTTGGTGTAGTGCTGTGATATAGTCACTGGACCAACGTTTCCAAAAATATTGGACCATTGACAGCACTCCGCTCCATCTTTGTAATTTGCTCATTGGTACTTCAGTGTTGTCTTGGTCAATTGAAAGAAGTAAGGAATCATCTACCAAAAAATGTGCTGGTGTCAGGGGTCTTTCATCATTTTGACTGTTGAATTGTGCTGTAATCGGTCTTGAATTAAGACAAGCTTCAATCTGTGCTAAAAGAGTAGCAACTTCTTCGAAGGTCAAAGAGTTATTGCCTAGAGTTCAGTGTAAATTATATTTTACTGACTTCACACAGGCCTCCCAAAGTCCACCTATGTGAGGAGCACGTGGCAGTATGAAATGCCACTCAATTGTATCTGATAGACCTGCTTGGGCAATATTTTCCTTGTTTTTAATGACCCAATCATGAATTTCTTTTAATTTTCTGGCTGCTCCAACAAAGTTTTTGCCATTATCACAATAAATTTGTTTTGTTTGCATATACCTCTTCTCGCTATAAACCGTTTCAGGGCTGCAGTAAATGCGTTAGTGCTGAGGTCACTTACCAACTCAAGATGTATAGCTTTAACAGCCATGCATACGAATACAGCTATGTACGTCTTTACCTTGCATTCTATTTTGTTTGTTGATTGTCGTATGTAGACAGGTCCACAAAAGTTGATGCCAGTGTTGGTAAAGAGTCTAGAGGGGTTTACTCTTATAGTTGGTAAATGACCCATAAGTGGAGACTAAAAGTTGGATTTTACTTTGAAGCAAACAATGCATGAGTGCACTACTTGTTTGCACAAGGTTTTTCCCCTTAATGGCCAGTATCTCTGCCGCATAATGGCTAGTAATGTCTGGGGTCCTACATAAAGATTAGAAATGTGTAGATACTTGGCAATCAATTTGGTGATGTAATGTTGTTTAGGTAAAACAATTGGATGTTTCTTGTCATTCTTAAAGGATGAATGCTGTAGTCGGCCACCTACTCTGAGAAGCCCCTCATAATCGATAAATGGAGCTAGACATAACAACGTATTTTTCGACCATAAAGTTTGATTGTGTAAGAGCCATGTTATTTCTGAACTGAAATTTTCCATTTGAACTTCTTTGCACCAATACACAGACGCTTGTTGTAATTCTTCACTAGTTAGATAACCACTCATTTTCTCTTTGTTTTGAGATTTTTTTTTTGTGTTATAAATAAATCGAAATACATATGCAGTTGTTCGAATTAACTTGGATCATGATGAATAATTTTGGAATGGAATGTTTGACATTACGGATGATTGTATCTTTTTAATCCGTTCTTTCGGTACCATTTCTGGTGTAGGTTCCGTAGAGTTTAATGGCCAATTTTCGCTGGACAGACTCAACTATGATGGACCTGACCACCATATAGTTGCCTTGATCTAATTTATATTAATATTAATTTTAGGTTTTAAGACCTGAAAATTCAATACAATATTAAAATTACGTCATTCTAGCTACACACAAAAAAATTAAAAATAGGTCGATTCAATAATTTGAATTAGAAATTTTCTACTCAAAATTATTTTTTTTTTAAAAAAAATTAAAAAAATAAAGCTTTCATATTCAATATATTCATCATCATTATCCTACCCAACGTGCAAAATATTTCCCAGCTTTCCCTCTCAAATAAAAAAATGCGAAAAATCTAATTCTCGAATATTGTAATATCTATTAGATAATTATTATAAGTAATGTAAATTTCATTAATATCATCTTACGTATAAAGGTATTTTATTAAAAAAAAAAAATTATCTTCAGATTTTTCATTATAAAACGCAATTACTATATGTACTTTATAAGTACATTATTAATATATTATTGTAATTAATATATGCTTCATAAGAAAATTATCTTTTTAATCTTATGTTAATGAAAAATAAATGTTTTCATCATATTTGTCGTCCCCTAAAACCCTTATTATGATATGTCACACGATTTTTTAGATTTAAATACTTAAGCGTGACGCTGACATCTGAAAATCCCGAAAAACATATGACATATAAAATAGGGGTCGTGGTGGTTAGTAAATATCGTGATATATTCTATTTTTCAGTAAATTTAAAAGTCAATGAAATATGTAATTTAAGTGGCCTTAAAAGTTCTGAACTCGCAAAACGCAAAATAGGTTTTTGCATTTTGCATTCACTAACATGATTTTATTCTTTGTACGTTAAAAAAAAACACTATGCGTCTATATAATATTTATATATGTACATAATTACGTTCTATTCAATAGTCGAACTGTAATGTTTTTTTAAGCAAGATCCAGTACAAAATATATAGGTATTAATTATTATATCACTCTAAAGTCTAAAGTATTGCATTAACTAAATTATTTGAATCCATTTAAATTTTAATACAAATGTACTTTAGATAGAACGGATAGGCTCATTTTTTCTCATCGGGAAAATATTTTAAAGGGCCCACATCCGTAGAGTCCTAGAATGTAACAAAATCCTTCTATAACGAATTTTACTACACAATAAAATAATTATACATCAGTTTTTAGATTCTGAATGTTGCAAGGAATATATACGATGTACGTATATCGGGTTTTCAATATATTTTTTTTATGCATACATTAGATATACACTTTTTAGTGTATATGGTATCAAGTAGTTTTCAAGTACAGAGCTTTTTCATAGAAAAATCATTCTATAGTTGTTACTTTGTAGAGGTAATTTTTTTATATACTCAGGGGGCGTTCAAGTATTACGTAAGCGCCTTGGGGGAGGTGGGGAGTCTGCCGTGTGCTAACATTTTCTGACAAGGGGGATGGGGGGGAGGGTTAGAACCATACTGACGTCAGCAGTAATAAAAAAAAAATTCAAAATATGTATATAAATATATACTCATTTTTATCAAAATATATGAAATAAAATTCAAAATATGTAACAAAATTTTTCATTTATTTTTAATTAATTCATATAAAATTCGGAAATTTTAAAATTTTTTTTTAATAGAGGGAGATTCGTCGGATATACGCTGCAGACGTAATAAAGTAGGGGGATTGGAAATTTGTTGACAATTGCTAACAAGGAGGAGAAGGGGGTCTAAAAAGGCCAAAAATGTGCTGACGTAATACTTCCCTCAGTAAAACTACCAACAATTGTTTTATAATCGAAAATAATAATGACAGAATTATAAAATGTAGGTACACCAAATGTTTACAATCGCACTATATTGAAATGATAACATTTTCAAAACTTCTTAACCCGTTTTGATAATTTATAATCGATTTATACGTATAGGTAAGTATGCACATTTTCAAGTACCTAAGGGTTTTGTGTGAAAAGCTATCTCATAAAAATTTGTATTTAGTTGTTACTTTAAACTAATCATGTATCGAATTTCCCATAATTGTTTTTCAAGTGAAAAAACTACTTATTTCAAAAAATACTACACTATCATGTCCGAAGATTAAATGCATATTTATACTGAAACTGAATATGAGTAAATTTCAAAACTGAGGGCACCATTGGCAAGGGCCCATCGGGAAAATCCCATTTTCCCTATAGGACCTATCCCCTCCTGACTTTAGGTACCTAAATATTTAACGTAATATTTAGATTCTTACAATTTAATATTTAAGTTGTGGCAAATAAAATCAATATATCTAAGTCAATTAAATGGTTTTTATGTCATAATAATTATATTTAATAAAAATTTCCGAAATAATTTTCAAATTAAGCAAAAAAAAAAAAAATAAATTCATTCGGAAGAGGGATGGGGTTGGACGTTGGTTAATTAACCTCTACAGTCTACACTCTACACCACCATATTTTTCGGCAACAACTACTCATTCTAATTCCAACAGTCCTGGCACGATGCGTACACCGATAACAATTTTGAATACATATATAGATTTATCATTACTTACTCGAGGGAATGATCGAACCCCATTTTTCATTTTATATTTTATACTATAATTAAAACTATTTAAAATTTACAACATTTTCGAGAGTTTAAAAAGTGTTTTGTTCATTTCTTCGTAAATATTATGGTAAATTCGAATATTTTTTCAAAATTAAAATTGATGTACACATTGCAACGTTTTGATTGAACCGTCTATTTGAGTGAAAAATTAAATTTTTTCGTGGTTTTAAAATAGATAGCTGACATGTGCACGTGGATGCGTGTAATGCTGTTGTGTAATTACATTGTAATATTTGTAATGGTTCCCCATATACTTTTGATACGGATTAGTAACACTAATGATCACGAACGCATCACACAAACACAAAATTGTACAAAGAAAGTATTGTAAATTGCTTAAATAATAATCCTTAGAATGTGGTGTGGAGGCCTCTAAGTCTAAATATTAAATTTAATTATTCAATCCATATTTTGCAAAGAACCGAAAAATTCCAAAATCGTTTTAGTTTATTATAATAATATGTTCAGTGGCGACCCATTTTAAAGATGTGCCCGTGTTAAAAAAAAAGGCCCTTTTACGGTGTTAAGTTTTAACTGTTTGAGGGACGGTGGTTAGTGAAACTAAACACATTTAAAATGTTTGTTACAGTTTTTTGAAAGTGCAGGTTAGCAACGTTGACCCAGAATATCGTATTATCTAGACACACGACTAGATGGCATGGTTTTTCGATTATTTCGATTGTATGCGATTATGAAAATTGTTATCAAATTATATAGAGATAAAACATTCTGATTATCACACATATTTCAGATGTTCAAAAAACAGTTGTTATTTTATTTTAAATATTATTTTTACAATTTTAATTCATCATTGATTATGTTTTTAAATGTTTAAATACTAATTTAATTTAATTTTAGGTCAACAAAACACTATATATCTATAAGTTTTATATGGTCATTAATAGTAGTAATAGTCAGTAAAGTAACACCGTGCACTATCCTATATCTACCAATAATTTTTGGTAAAAAATTTCCTTTATTTTTACTGTCTTTTATTTCTTGGTAACCTCTAAAAGACAAGTTGAATGTAGCTAATGTTAATGTAACATTTATAACACGGTCTAATACCTGTTTCAAAAAGTTACTGTCATTCCGAATAGATGATTCCATTTCTTCGGAAAGTATTTTATTTAGGTGCCATTGCTTAAATATGAACTAATCTTATCTCGTATAGAAAATAACTAGTAACACTAACAATATATTTTATTAATAGCTAATGAATAACATAGCCGTATGTTTTAAAGTAATATACTAATATCACAGAACAATACAGAAGCGTCACTTCCAGTGATACAAAATTCTTGGGTACCAGCCGTTTGATACATAAAGTTATATTCAAAATACTTGAATACCAACCGTTTGATACATAAAGTTATGCTCAAAATCCTTGAGCACCACTTTTGTTTACATTTCCTCAGCACCCCCTGGCATATCAAAATATGATTATCACGACTCAAAAGAATCGTTATCATATAAATTTGTTTGATATCGAATTTTTTCGACACTTAAAGAGACATATGATTAAAAAAGAATCTAGTATCATAATTCAGTACATATGGTCACAGAATTATTTTCGTTGAGAACAATAGAATAGGGGGCAGTGAAGTAGACCTGGTAATATTAGCCTGATTTGTAAAATAGTAAAATTTGTCCGTAAATAATGTCAAATTATCCAAATGTCTTTTGGGGAAATAACCTTTATGCTGAAAAAGACCTTGAAAAATTATAAAACATTTTTCTTAGTGACTGACAGAGTTGGGCAGTATCACAGATACATATATATCGTTAGTGCGTATCAACGATACAATTGTATCTTGTATCTAGATAAATTGTTTTCCAGTATCGTGTATCTTTTTATGCAAAAAGATACGAGATACATTAAATGATCAATAATCAAATTATATAAAATATATATTTTATGATAATTACATTTTTAAAATTTTTTCTTTCAAATTATAAAAATAAAACAATAATTTTGATAATTTTTGTTGTTAATATTGCCCTTAACTCACGATTTATCTATTTTAGATTTGCATGCTTGAATGTTATTAGTATATTAGATATAGAATGGTGATAACCTAAAAAAATAACCATATTTTTTAATTTTTTCGTATATTATTGGTAAGTATAATGACGTATTCATATATTTTTATTAATATGTACATTTTAATAGATTACATAATTAAAAATTCAATTACTCTACAATTTGTTGAAGTTTTTCGATCACATTGTTTACTCCAGCTGAAAGACTAAATTGATTAATTTTCCATATATATTGGTAGTAAACGTGTGTTTCGTCAGATCCGCCAATAATTAAATGATTATAATTAAAATTTGCATGGGTTTAGATGTTTTAGTTTTTTCAATACATATATTGAAAGGTGTTGGGGTAGGGTTGACGTATAACGTTTCGCCAGCGCCCACTCAATCGAAATGTTGAATTTTTTTTATGATTGTCATCCCCATTCCCACTCAAATACTTTACGATATAATAGAAAAACCAAAACCGTGAAAATTCTAATTTTAATAGTGAAATTTCATACGGATTATGTGCTCGTTAATAATAATATTTATTTATACGTTAAATTAACAATGACTTTAACAACGATGGATTTCTTCAAAAGCCTACGGCTGAGTATATAAAAGGATAAAAATCAAAACCATTAATTAAATACATTTATAAATTTAATCGACGTTACAACTAAAGTTATTTACAATAAAACTAATTAATATTAAACTAAATTATTGGCACGAAAAAGAGTTAACGTTTACAATGTATGTACGGACAACGGCGGAAAGACTGAATCATATAATGCTTCTATATAATCGTTGTTATATAAGATGAAAAATATAGTAAAGGTACGCGTTCCGAGGAGCGGCTGGCCGCAGCGGCCTGCGGCTGTGGCTATGTTGAGCCACCAGCCGCTGCGGCCTGTTTGTTTTCTTAGACAAGGCTGGAGTCGCAACGCGTCGCGGCTCCAGCCGTTGCGAAATGGCAACGAAATATAAAAATATACCAGTTTGATAATATTACCTATAATTCACGAACATTTATCTCATATCTTATTCGAAAGATTATTATTGATAGATAATAATTATTTTAATGATTGTATATTTGTATGTATCATAACAAAAAAAAAACAGGTATGACAGCAACTTACATGTTTTGGTTCAACTCGCGCAATCATGGTGGACGCTTTTCTCCGCTTATTATCATCTCAGTATCTACTTGTCTGCACTCGCGTAGATAATAAATACACCGTACTTTCCAATGGAATTTGCATTATCTATTGCACTGTTAATACTAGTTGATAATAATCATTATTACACAAAAAGTGTACACGAGTGTAGGTATATGGAAAACACTATAACTTAAATCGTGTATACCGAGAAAAGAACATTGATAACTTTTGGAGAAAAGCAATATGGCGGTACTTGCGTATCACAAAGTTGCCAGCATACCTGTTTATTTTGTCATGGTATGTATGAGTTCCGGATATGTAGTCAACGATATAAGTTTATATAACGTTAATAAGTAATTTTCGTTATTTTTATTCATTATATATTATAGTCTTTGGGTAGGTACTAATATATAATATTATTATAACGAATAACGAACAAATAACGAAACTCCTTCACTATTTATTACTAAATTTATATCAGATAGCCAGTAGGTTTAATATATATATATAGGTAGGTACCTAATAATTATTTAGATGTCTAAAATAAACAATTATATAATAGTTTTTCATATAATTTTATAGGTTCATTAGGTAGATAGTGTAGGTATACTTACTAGGTTTCCCAATTTGTACTGCGATATCCTTCCAAACCGAAACTGCATAAATGATATTTTATATTTTTTGGGTCGTATAGAACACAGTATTCTCTCGTACGAGTTCAATAAACTTTTATTCGTCTTTTGATGAGAATTGTTGTGCCATTTTGATTTTCACAATAGAATAATAGAATAATAATTATTATTATTATAAATTATAATAATTTAAACTTTAAAGTTTATACTGTTTATAGCAAGCTGTTATCAGTTATCACATTACTGAAGATAAACAATAAACAGTAGCGCACCGGCGAGTGGCGCTCGGCGGTCAAAGTTCATCCAGCCGCGCGGCTGCGGCCGCAACACTACTGCTTCAAAACCGGTACAGCCGCGAGCCGCAGCGGCCGCACGGCTACAACCTCGCCTCGGAACGCGTACCACTGAAAATGCATAATATAAACAGTCATGCGGCTACAGCCGTAAGCGCAAGTCGCTGCGGCCAGCCGTGCCTTGGAACGCGTACCTTTGAAGAGATCATTCGCCGTTTGAACGAACCATAAGCGTAACTTGATGGAGGTATAAGAGAGAGAAACGGCTTTCCCTGAATTTCTGATTCTATATAATTATACGCTATATATACGTATTTCTTAGAGAATAAATCCTATATATTCAGTTGGATATTGTAGAACATCATAATGCAATTTATCTATAAGTATTATTATAATTTTATCCGATATTGCAATATTTTGCTGTATAATAGCAAACAAATTCTCACTACACGATAATGCAACATGTTCTGTATTATAACTTTTATTGAAGTATGGCAAAAACATGAACTATTTTGAAAAAAAAATTCTCAATATATTCCTTCTTCCGTGAAATAATTTAAGATTTAATTTTTATGATGAATAGTGGTAAAGACGTGTATATTTATAATTTTTATGAAACTAGTTCATTAAGTTCAAGTGCAATAGGCTGCAGCATTATATTATACAAAACACGTTATATGAACTGGATCTATTAAAACCATACAATTTCCTATTAAAAATATATCTATGCAAAAATAAACGATTTTATTGGTTTTTGTTTTTGTTTTTTTTTTTTACGATTTATCGTACCTATTTATAATTTTTATAATATAATAAGTAAGTACTTTATAATATATTATAAACATTCTATAGCTATATGTGTGTAATAATAGTATATTAATAAAAATAATTGATTTGTCTATTTTGCAATATATTCTTGATCGTCGACTATAATAATATATGTATAAGTATATATATACATAATACCTATATATACTATATAATTAATATGCGCTTTCAAATGTCTATATTATGCATTTTCCATATAAATATATAGGTTAATCAAAAGTGTTTATCTTCTTGGGCATTTTTTAGTTTGCATCAAACATTCACACTGATAAATGATTAGATATTATACTACGCGTTTCACTAAATAGGCGTATCGATTTTATAATTATGCGCACTAATTAAACGTTTCCGTTTAGTGTAAATATTATTATTGTATCAAATCTAATTAATATATTTTTATTATATTATCATATCGATGTGAATTTTCGTATACTATATGGGTACTAACCACATAACTCGAAAATACAACTTTAGCCATTAATATAGTACTGAGTGAGACTAAAAATAAGATGTCATTAAAAAATTCCTACAACAATTATTTAGCCATGTACACGCATTTAAAATATACACGTGACGTCGTGATTTCGCCACCGTCGAGTAATATTACGACTCGCAGCGTTTAAGTGCTTATAGTACCAATAATATTCCATTTTTTGATTTAAACTATATAAACATTTTTAAAGCTCATAAATGTATCTTTAATTTAGTGCCAATATACAAAAAATATATTTATATGATTATGTTTAAAACAAAAGATCAAAAGATTAATTAAAATTTTTGGATACATCCTATATTTTAATACCTCTATAATATTATCGTCTACATCAATTAATATATTTGTTTGTTTTATCGAATTATTATTATTATATTGTTATAGATAGGTACCTATATCAATATGACATTTATATAATCATAATACGATTATATTTTCTAAAATCGTGTTTAGTACCTATAATATGTTTTGTTGAATATAGTATACGTACTGTGTAATAACAGATATCTCAGTAAATATCGTCGTTATAATGTTTTTTAACTATTAACTTTCAAACGTTAAAATTTATAATACATTTAGGTATAATAATTGGTATAATATCGATCCATTTACGAAATTTTTTACGTCACCTAATTCTTTTGGGAAATGTAAAAACTGTATTTTGCCTGGACCAATTTTAATATTATTTTCACGAGAATTAGAACATACATAATACTAGAAGTAAGTACAAGTTTAAATTTTATTGTAACAATTAAGTATACAATTTGTTTGAACACATAATAGTAAATATGAGTTATACAAGTAGTCAAATAAATATAAAAGTAAATGCACACATGCATTATTATAAGCAAATAAAGCCGTTTTATGTTTGATGAATGATAGTTTGTAGTTAAATTGTATTATTGTAGTTTGTCTTGAACCTGTGAACATATGTAACAACACGTGTGTGTTAAAATATGGAAAAAAGTATTAAGCATCATTAAAAGTTAATAATGTAACGTTTACCGATGAAATGATATATAAGTACACTTGCTATAAGTGTACATTAAATAGTTATTTATAAATGAAAGGTATAGAATGAAATAGAAAAATCAACGTGTAAAATATAATACAACATATAATATTATTTTATAACCAATATATCTCACACGCACACATATACACACAAAAAATAAAAATATTAATACTAAAAAGACAATAATAATATAGTAATGAAACAGATAATATTACGTCCATATAAAATACACATTATCTTATACGATTTTGTTTAAAGATCCGTTGTTGTATACAGTCTCGTCGTTGGATCAAACGATTTTTTTTTCTCATTGAATGTCCATCAATAAAAAAATAGTAATTATAATAATAGTTATGATTATAATTTTAATTATAATAATAATAATAATGATGTAGTAAGGAAAGCTTTTCAACTTCTTGTTTAAGGATCGTACTGGTTTTGTACCTTTTGCGGCTGATAGCCCCACACGAATTTGTTGAAATATTCGCCAATTAGATATACGATGACTGAGTATCCAAAAGATGCCAGGAAGAATAGATATCTCAACGGTAGATTCAATTGTTCAAGGATTGGATACACCCACATTTGGCACTGGCTATATACAATATGAATCCTGTAAAATATACAAGAACATTTGTAGTTTGTTATTATTACGTCCATCAATACACATGATAAATTCCGTGTTAGTAAAGTATATGTTAAGACTTATTCTAATGTAAAACTTTTTAATAAATAAATTATAGTTTTAAAACAATTTCAGCGGGGAGGGGATTTCAACCCCACAAACCCCTCTGTATCAAACCTATATCTAACTAAAACTACTAAATAATTAAATATCATCTAAAAATCCTATCTACATTACCTATAATATTATCTTTTAGAAAAATATATATGCAAATATATAAAATGACAGGAAGTATATAAAATATACATATTTTGATAAATTGATAAATAACTTATATTATTGAAAACATTGTAATTCTCTTCTATATTATATTCACATCATTCACTATTATTATCAATGCTTATTATACATAATATAAATATTATTATATTGTATACTATTAGAAATAAAAATAATAAAATGTGTATCTACTTAATTATTATATAATATGTATTATATACTGCCCTTCTAGTGGTAAGTGTTGAAGTTACAAAAAAATCAATTCTTGGGTAAATTACGTTTAGTCATTTTTGGTACATGTGACTATATGTAATTAAATTATTATTTGTAATAATTATATTGTATATTTATATTTTATATATTATAAATTATTATAATTTATTCAATTATGTAATGAAAATGTTAAAATTTCAATAAGACTCAGTTTTGACAATTGAGAGGAAACTTCATCAATGCTTTTCTACTCCCACTTTTGCCACCGATGCAGAAAATGATTTTCAAGATTTCATCTGGTGCGGCGGAATTTTTGTATAATACAGGAGTATATTAGTACTTAGCTTTCACTCCCACCCACACAGTTCTGGGGACAGCTCGTTTCCTGACTACTGCTGAACCTGGTGATAGGTTTCTGAAAGAATACTGCTTAGATGACCACTCAGTCAGTGGGAAAGAGGAGATATCAGGCTTGACGTTTGATATTGATTTGACAAATGATTTGGGATGTTAACTTTCTCGTCGTTATGATAGCCATTGACATATAAAATAATCCACCATTGCTATTATTTCTAGAGAATACGTTGATCTGGCAGTTCTCCTTGTGGCAAAAACTCCAGCTGACCGAGACATTTTTGCTACCAAACATTAGTCAAATCAGTAACTAGTGCTAACATTTTTTGGTTAGATCTAACCGTTTAAACCAAAAACCGGACCATCTTCGTGCACCCCTGCATCTTATCACTTAGGCCCGGGGACATTTGGTTTACCTCCTAACTTGTCCAAACACAGCCGTGAAGTAAACAATTGGGATATTAGCATATCCCTCAAGACCCTTCATTGACAAGTCTAAGAGCTCGGTAAAATAAACAAATAATAATCGGAAAGTGGTAATCATAACAATTATTTATTTGTTATTTTTCGATTTACGATTTTTCTTTATAATCAGTATTTTTCCTTTACTTTATCTTTATTTTCCAAAAAATCATTTTACCCTAAACACGACCACTTCTATTCGAAGAGAACATTGACATCATTGTAAAACCAAGAGATTTTTCACTCAAATTAGTCTTTAAAGCAATATTTATCAATAATCAATATGATATAATATTTAATAATGTACACTAATATTATAATACTATAAATACATTTAACGAAAAATTATAAGAATTTTAAGTTTATAAAAATAATGTTTCTTAGTATTTATTGTGGATTATACATTTTGGTAAAACTATTAGCTTTACCATTTTTAAAAAAAGTAGTTTGAATGTAGTTCATATATTTTAAAATTATATAAATTCTATTAATTATGTATTATATAATTAATGGAATTTATGATTATTATACTTACCATATTATGTATGAAAATTGTATACACATTAATATGGATAGTCCAAGAATACGGGATGGATATGGTCTGTAAACGGTGACCAATTCTAAGCAAGCAAACACGAACACGAACGTATGCATTGTTTGGTTTAGCCATTGTGGGAAAAACAAGTCTATGTTTTTAGGCATTACCAAATTACGGTCGATAAACCATAAGCTCCAAAAGGACGTAGTCACAAACTGAAATCAAATAATGATCATATTTGATAAAAATTGTCAATTGAATTATATTTCGTTTTTAATTCTATATTAATATTTGATATTATCACGTTATGTATAAATGTAATATGTATAATATACATTATACATGTTGTTTTAAAAGTTTTCATCCGATTTCGAATTGATATAACTTAACAACCGTTAATTGCAGGTGAATACGACCCATATACTACTGGAAATATAAGTTTTTTTTCGTTGCTGATAAACGTGACTTGTGAGATTAATAAACTGCCGCCAGTGTAATCAAGATAGAGACCTCACAAATTTTTTTCGTGTCCTCTGTTTCAGTCAGTGTGAGTTGGCAATAACCATTCATCGCGGTATTCGAAGAACTTATGAAACTGAAGCCCTAACTACTCAGAGCACTCACACGTTACAAGAAAGTGGTTATTTGTGTGCACAGAAATGTTCAGATCGATCTACGGGGATCGCAATCCCGAAAAAAATTTACTTAAGTTCACTAATTATTACCGACACTTACAAGACATGATTATCAAAACAAAATTAAACTTGATTATCTTATCTTTTCAGTGTTATATGAATCGTTCATCGTGATTAACGGTTGCTGATAACTCTATCATCGGATGAATGTAATCGGATGAAGACTTTTGAAACACCATGTATATGGTATGTATATACATATATTTGAGTATAACTAGTATTAGTATGGTTATACCTATTATAGTATAAATATGTACTCATAAAATATGTAATCATTATAACCTTATTAGTATACATCATATAATACAAATATATGTATAAATGAAGTGTTCAATAAGGCGAACCTTTTTAATTTAATTTTCTTGAGTTTGATTATTTATTATAATAAGTATGTAGTAATGTACTTCTAAGTTAAAGATAGGTATTAAAATTGCCCTTATGATATTATAAAAATTTGAAAACGTTAAAAACTTTTAAAATATCTCATTCATACCATACAGAAAGGTATATTATTTTAAGAACACTGTGATTTATAACGATGCTGACCTACAATTATTATTGTACTAATTTGTTCCTGATATAAACTGTAATATACAGGACAGTAAATAGATCTATTTGACAAATGAAATAACTTTTGTTCTATTCAATATTTTCAAGTTTTTTTTTCGCAATAATTACTAGACACTGTACTAAAACTATTATATTTTAGATTTTAATTTTCTTTTAACTAAAAAAATTTAATTAATTTTATTTAATTCAATATAACCATTTTATAAATGTAAGTAGGCATTTTAAGAAAAAAATATTGGTGTTAAAGTATTTATTAATAACTTCATTCGTTGATTTTCTACAATTGTGTAGGCTTAATGGGCGCTAGATTTTCGTATCTACCATTAATGAAAGAAATTTACATTTTCGTAAACTTCAAAAAATTGTATCAACTAATTATTAATAAACATTTTTACCATTATTTTATACCCAGTTTTTTGCATAATATAGATAACTTAAAACTTCTCAAATTTAATTTTTATTTATGCTTAAAAAAACTACAGGAAAAATTGATAAATGACTTCTTAAAAGTACCAAATAGAACCAATTTCTATCAAAATAGCTCTTAACCACAAAAATTCTGCTCGATTCCTACCCGAAAAAATGTATACAATCGTAAAAAAATACATTATTTTAAAACCAATACATTCCTCATCGATTTGCTTAGTATAAAAATTTTTAATGAAATTTGATTTTAATATTCAATTTATAGAAAATACTTAAGTATAATGTAGTATTTAGACTTATGTTTTTAAAATGTCGTATATATATAGTATACACGTTTAGCATTTTGAAAACAATTTCGTAGGTGGGGTATTTGTACACATTATTGGCAAAATAACAAAATAAGATGTTAACTGTAACTTCTATATCCTCCATTTATTTATAAATATGACATAATTATATACATACTTACAACATATATACATAACTTTTCTATGCTTAAATTTAAGTTCCAAACACTACGATCATTTTAGTATAGAACTAACTCTGAACTCTGTTATCATTATATTTGTTTACGAAATTTTTATTTAATAATATGATGTATGTACGACGTACGGACTACGTAGAATATTGGCCAAAAAATAATATATAAATTTACACACATAATATATTTTGTGACAATAATAAGGAAATAAACACTTGTACAAAATAGTATTATTTACAGTTCTTATTTTTATGTTTGATTTGATTATTAAATTATTAAGAATTACGGAAGTACGAATAATCAATATTTTAGTTTATAATTTCTGGAAATTGTATATGACAATTTTAATAGTAATTCATTTTTAATATTTAAAACAATAAATAATTGACAATAATAAATAATTAATAAAAATAATATACCGTAAGTATCAATAATGATGTAAAGAATAGTATATGTTACATAATGTATATTATAGTAGATATATACACTAATATACTGTGATCTGTTTAAGGCGTGCTCACTAAATTTTCTCTTTGAAAATTTATAATTTTAAAAAAATAATTTTTTATTTTCGTGAAATACCCTAATACTTATGTTACTGAATTCTTATAATAATGTATAATATTTTATAATATAATTTTTATCCTCGTTATATTTTATGTTTTATACTATCTGTATTTTTTTTGATTTGAAATTCCAATGCTGAATATTAAATTCAAAATATAAGTTGTCATTTAAGAAATGTATAAAACCTAAATTACAAAGATAAAAATAATAAAAATTCAAATTTTTATAAAAATATAATGTGTCCCAGGGATCGTAGGTATAACGAATAAAATATTGGTCTGTTTTAAATAAAGTTCCGAAATGATAATATCGTTTATACGCTCAGAATGTTTTTAGATTCATAAAGTTCTGGATAAATATACAGTATACATTCATAACATTATAGATGTATTACGTTTCGAAGCGATATACGTACTTATATATAATACGATAGGTATATTTATTTTTCTTATTTTATCCTTATAATAGGTAATCATTTTATTATTTAATTATCACATTTTATCATTAAATTATCGAATTATGAATGCCATAATGGCTGATTCTAAACACTATCTTATTATCGATGATGATCAAAATGAATATAAATACACTAAGGTATATTTTAAATATTTTATATATTCAATGGTTAGTGTATATTTATATTTCATGGTTATATATCAAGGATTTTTGAACGTTCAATTAAAATTGTGTCACATGAATAGGACAATAAGTATTTTTTTAAATACAACAAATATAATGAAAAACTGTATTACTTTTTTCTCTAATTACTGTGCTATAAAATTAGTCATATTTTATTTTGTAGATATTTGATTAAGTTCCGAACAGTACTACAAATAAATTTAGAATTATCGTGGACATTTATTGCAGTATCTAATAAATATCACAAGGTCATTGAAAACCATTTTTTTAAGATGAAATAAAAATATTATGAAATGTATGATATATATAAAACTATAAACAAAATTTAATAATAATCAACCAATAATTAATATTATTTAACTATTTAAGTGCAAAAATATGGAATTAAATCAAACAATATAAATACCTAGTATAATGGTGTTTGTCTTTTTTGACATAATATATTACACAGGGGGATTTTTTTAATGTAGATAGTATTTTTATTAGGTAGCCTAATTTTCTCGGTAAATACTAAATAATAATCTGTTTTATTTTATTTTTTTGTTTATAAAAATTTGAGATACTTGTGTCACCACATTTTTATAAGAAGTTCAAATGTTTTACTAGTGGCTACTAAAGATTGGGCAGGCTATAGTAAATCCTTTAAAAATATTTTACAAAAAATATATAAACACCCCTCGCCCCTCCAAATATATAAATATATTTACTAATTATTATTATTATTACAGCAAACATTTGTCTTTATACAGGAACATATATATAGGGAATAAAAACAGTATGTTTTTTTATAAACGATTTTTAATTATAATAAAAAAAAACGTTATTTATTATTTACCTATATATTAGCATTAAGAACGCTGAATTGTAACAAAAAAAAAAATCAATATTATTAATTAAATATGTTTTATTAAGTTTATAAAGGAAAAAAGTTCGTTATTCAATTATTTAATTTAGAGAATTTGTATTAAAAACATATTTTATTCATATACCTATAATATAATATTAGTTATGTTATAGAATGTTTTTATTCACCACATCATCGAGTAGATATAAAAATACAAATTAAATTTTTTTTTTAAATAAGAGTAGGTACTTTTGAATTTGAAATTCTCATTTAACATCTTAATCATATTATTCTAAAAACAATGTTCAAAAAATTATTTATTTAAAAATTAAGGTTTTATTACCGAACACATTCAAAAACCCGTTTTATACAATACTCAAAAGTAGTAAAAACTAAAAACCTTTTGAAATTGTTATTGTATACCTACGTCAATTCATCTAGATAATATGTTGAAGAGTTTAGTAAATATTTAGTGTATATTTCAAGTTTATTGCATTATTATTATTCGTATTTAAATCAATTTTTATACTTGATAGTTCTCCTTTACACTTAAAAACTACTATTTTTCTGTACTGAAATGAAATGCTAATTTGACTGGACTATATACCTACTGAGAGAATTATATTTTTGTACCAATATATCTGTAGGCTATATTATAATGCATTTTCAATCAGTGAGCTAGCTTTACTCAAAAACTTATACCCGAATAAGTGTATATATATTATATATAGGTACATGAAAAAATTACATTATAAAACCATTATTACATTATTTCTCGCTACTGTCAGAATCGAATATAGGTAATATAACATAGGAATATAACACAATACGCATAATATTATTATTTTTTGGTAATAAGAAAAATATATTGTATATTTGTATTTTGTATTACGTTTTTTTTCTACTTAATATTATATTATTTTATTGTAAAATAAACAGTAATAAATGTAAAATTTTTTAGGTTTTATATTTTTCTTAAATAGTATAGACACTGAATATTTTTCTGCAAATTATTATATATCAGCAGGTATCAAATATTGAATCTATAGTTTATTATTTATAAGATATGTAGTGTATTTTTTTTATACATTACAAAACTATTAGGAAAATCGAAAAATTACTTTTTTAAAGTACCACCTAGAAGCAGTTTTCTACCGGAAAATGGGTAAGCATGTAACGATTGAAATAAGACTGCTGGTCGAAAAGTTATTCATAGGAAAAAGAATAAACATCATTGTAAAACCACTAGCTGTCTCACTCCGCTCAAAATCTAAAATCTATGTAACATATAAGTAGGTATCTTAAATATAATAATATAATAATATCTTACATATAAGTGAGCTTAAAAAAAAAATGGTTAAAAATTCACTCTGCAGTATATTTATCTGCACTTAGTTAGTACAGAAGATAGTAATTGATGTAATTTTGTATATTAAGTTATAGATATAGATAAATGACCATAAATTTAAATTAGTTTTTTAATTGGAAAAATAAATATAATCTAATTAATTAGGTACCAAATCGTTTTTTTAAATACTTACTGTAGCGTATAAAATTAAGAGTTTTGTCAGTCTTGTATATATATAAAACATTTAAATTAGTCAATATACATTTTTCTATAGTATTATAATAATATTATACATATATTATTTAATAAACAAATTATCCATTACAAAATCTATAATAATACGTCATGACAAAATATAAAATATGTCATTAACAATTATTAATAATAAATTATATAGGTACTTTTAAGTTAGACAACTTCTATTTAAGTTGTTAAATTAATCTATCTAATTAGTGCATTTTTTTTAATAAAATTGTATATGATTATTTTATACTTATAAAATCAAACAATAAGATAATCATATAACCTCAAACCTGATGATATCAACTATCGAGTTTAGATTATAACAATTTAAAAATAAGTTAACTTCACTAAAATTTTTCTTTAATTAAATTAATTGAATTCTGCAGTAATACAATAAGAATTATCCTTTGATAGATTAATAGATTTTGTTTAAAATTAAAACATAATAACTTGCTATATGACATGCTTTATAGTCATTCTCCCAAAAAAGTGCGTTTTTTGAGTTGTTGCAGTTTGAACTGGATGGTCATGAGTATACTTTATATATAGGTACATATCTACAATATTTCCTATAATAAATATTAGTTATGAAATGACCTAACTCATTATCTGTAGGCGTAGATCTAGTTAAATTTTTGAATAAATAGTTTAAATACATCATAGTGTATAAACTTACAAACAAAATGATTTCTATCCCTTCGATTTTACATTTTTGTTAAAACAAAATTTTCTTCAAATTACACACAAAACATATTCAGCTACAATATTCTACGATGGATTTATAGATTGCAGTTATAAATTAAATAAAAACTAAGCTTTTTTGTTTTGTTTAAATTACAATGTTAAAATGAATATAATTTCAATAGAGGGTCATGATCATACATATTCTTTTTATATCATACACATCTTATTTCAAGGTGAATAACCCCACACCAGATCTTTTCCTATTTTAGTGTCTAACTTTACATAATAATATTATTAAAAGTACGTATTCAGATTAAAATTAAATTTTGAAACGGTACTTACCATACTTAATGGAAAAACGGTGCTTGCAAAGAAAATGTTTTTCGCTTGTGATAATGATTCCAGAGTCGATGATTTAGATGGAAATATCAATGGGAAAATGTCCACGACCAAAGCGTATACGTGAAACAATGCTTGAAAGCACTAAACAAATAAAATAAATACAAATTAATCCAAATATTTATGTTTTATACCTTGTAATTAATTTAAACGTATTTGTTGATTATAGGTCCATTAAAGCGTGATTTTTATTTTTACATTATAATATTTTTATATTTTACACAATTTTATTAGATTATTAGCATTTTTACTAAGTACAAAAATAAATTTCCTAAGTTTTCCCATGATATTCAGGACTGTAATAGATGTAATTGTCGAATTAATGACGTCGCAATACCTATTATATGTACCAGAAAGTATTACAAACAAACGTTGATTTTAAAATTTAATATTAACTATATCGAACTCTTAACCCCATATTAACCTTGTACCTTGTCCTTACCCAGAAAATCTATAATCGATGAACATTTTTGATTATTTTTATAATCAAAATGAAATTCAAACCTATTTAAAATAGAAAAGTTATATAGGTACCTAAATAATCTATTTAGATATTTCTCAGAGTTTGTTTAGTTCCAGGGCAGGTTTTAGTAAATTTTGCAAAAAAAATCTCTACCATACAGAAGAATTTAATCAGTAAAAAAAAATCCTACCACGAAGTAAAATTCATATAATTTTGTTGTTGATTTTAGAATAATCATTATTATTACATATAGAGTTAACGGTTTAAATTTAAATTTTAATAATTTAATATGTTTTTTTTTTTTTAATTATAGTTTAATGTAAGAAATATTTGAAAAACAATATTGTTGGGAAATATAAAAGTAATTGTATTCATACTAATAATTTTTGGACAAAACCGGATAATAATAGAAAGTTTTGAAGGAATTCCTATTAAATAATAGTTTATATAATATATAAACTATTATTTAATTATATATAAAATATATATAATAAAAACTTATAAATTAGTTTAATAAATGAACTAATCATTTTATCTATAAAATAGCTAGATATAGTAGATACAGCACCAACTTATTTCTTGAGGAATATAATCAAAAATGACAACCGTTTACAAATATACAAATATATACAAATATACAAATATAGAATATTATTTTATAAGATACGAATACTATTTGCTATAAGCCTATTATATATCAAAAAGTACAAGAACTAGAAATAAAATAGAAAATAAAAAAATTATTTATAATCCTCATATAAAGTGGGTTAATTATTTTTTTGATTTCTGTTAATATTTGTATTAGGTAAAAATAATAATTATAGGTATGTACTAATAAAATATATGTATTCATTTAAAATTGACAAATTTTTACAATATTTATATATTTTTTTAATATATTATATTTATAACATTACCCTTTAATAATAATGTGTTTTAATTTATAACGTATATTAAAAGGAGGAAAATTTAAATGGAAATTAAAATTCCAGATGAAGCCTCACATTTTATCTAGTGTTATTTATTATCAAAAAATTACAAAATAATAATGTATAACAACAATATAACTATAAATTACGAAAAAAATACAAACATAAATATTGTACTTATTAGATATCTATTAATTTTATTATTATATTGTATCTTTTGTACACATTTATTTATATTTTATACAGTATTATAGTGGCCTAACACATATACTGCATTACAAATATAGCGAAAAAAAAAAGAGATTAAACTGTAACGAAACCGATCACTTCAATACGACTATATACGATGAATTTACTAATATATCTAGTGTATACCTATAGGCTATAATATCTATACACATTATATTTTTTTTTCGAATAATATTTTGTAATTGTATTATTCCATTACATACAATAATAGAGTTATTTTTTAGCAATTGTTGGTGCGTGTGGGTGTGTGTGTGTGTGTGTGTGTAATAAATACACATTTATTGACCAACTAATGAAAATGAAAATTTCATATTAACTGATTCCAATAAGTTACTAATACATTATAATTCGCGTTTCAATAACAATAAATTTGGCATATTGGGCCAAAAACACGATTTAACTATATAATTAAAATAAACTAGCAGTATGTAACAATGAAAATCAAACGTATACTGTTAAAACAATACATAATTATAAAAACCAAGGCTACACACCGAAATGATTTTTTTTTGTGTTAATAGTTTTCGTTCAATATTTTTGCGGTTTAAATAACCAGTTAAAATCGTTCTGAAGTTTTCTGGTTAAATAAAAGCCGTTAATTTCTTTCTCTTTTTCTTAATTAATTATTTTATATACAATTTAATCAGCAAAACCCAAGTTAAAATAGCGATGGATCTAAGGGGATGACGATTTCCACATCCCGTTCCACAAACGATAATAGGTACTATAGGACTATAAAAAAAGGACTCTCCTAAATAGTATTGTAAATTCCCCCCTCCACCCTACCGTTTACATCCATCTATGAGTTAAAATTTAATATTTAACAAAAAACAATTTTAACAAAATTTAAAGTAGGAATCTGAAGAAAACAATGTAAAAAAATAAATAATAGTGGGTGTATTCAATAATATTTTTTGAGAAAAACCATAAAACTGGATTTAGTAGGTTGGAAGCTCTGATTATAACTGTTGTTGTTATCAACACTTTAAAGTAAACATTTTTGGTTTATATACATACGTTAGATAGATAGGATATAGGTAATGTAGCATTATCTAGTATAGCTATAGTACTATGTCCTTGTGTTGATATATTATATATGTTTTTTTTTTAATCATAACATAATATAATTTTCCATTCAGCCGCCTACTCGAAACATAGGTTATTAATGTTATTATAATTATATTATGTTATTATATAATTTATAAAATATCATTGAATTGGGATGAATAGAATAATGTTACAGTTCGTTGTTGCTTTTTATTCATTGTTAACAAGTATGCATTAAGAAGAATGTAATAACTAATAATGTACACGCTTGAAATCATTAATAACTAGAAATTATGCGAATGGCCTACAGATTTGATGGAGGTATACATACTTACTACCTATACATAGTATAAGTACGAATAACCTATATCTATAGATAGATAGTATATACGAGTAGGTAGGTACTCATAAGGTGGAACATATAAGTATCTACATAATACAATTATTTATTTAGGTATAATTTTATTTTATATATATACGAGTAATAGAATACTATGAAAAGTAATCAATTTGCAGAGAAACGATAATATCCATGTATCAATTTCAACCAAATAGGCACCTAAACCTAAAATTATATATCATTTTTGTTATTATAAAATGTTATATTATAATTCATACATAATTTTACTCAAAATTCAAGATAAACTTAATTATATAATTTACAATTATCCAGAATAATTATATATAATATTATTATTAAAGGACAAATAAATTTTATTAAATTTATATTAATTATAATTATATTAGTTATGATAAGTACATATTATTATATGCTTAATTTTTTTAATAGGTATCTACTGATAAAAACTCCTTTAAAAAGTTGTTAATTATATTATATTATACACCTAAATATAAAACTAATTGCAGAGGTCAATAAAATTAATAAATATGACTTTGTTATTTGTCCACAGCTAAAATATTGGAATATTTAATATTATAATATGGGATATGGGCAGTGTTAGGTAGTAACGTAATGTTAATCACAAATTACTTGAATTAAATTACTTTTTTCAGTAACGCATTAGTAATTTCGTTACTTATTATTTCAATAATGTTAAAAATTAATTCAAACACTAAGGTAACAAAATTGCTATCTAAAAGTAATATTCATGAAGTAACGAGTAATTTGACTTTACAAATTATAATATAAATTACAAACTAAAAGAAATATAATTAAGATATTAAATGTATTGTCAAATCTGCAGAATAACAAATGATTATTTTTAGATTATACTACCCATATTCTCAGTGCCGGATCAACAGAATTTGTCACCCGGATCAAAAATAATTGTAGTAGCACCCTTTTTAAATTTTAATAAGCAGAAAAAAATGTCATTCGTCAATTTCTACCAAAATTTCTATTAAAAATTAAAAGATATAAAGGGGACCCCACTTCCAAAAGCTGGACAAAAAACTCAAATATTTTTACATTTTGCGCCCCACCGTAATGGCAAATGCCCCATTTCACTCCCCCCCCCCTAAATCCGACACTGCATATTCTGTTTACTAATATTTATTATTTTCGTTACATTCGTATACACTTTATATTATTGTTTTATTACCTATAGCGCCCGCGTGACTAAAATCGTATTTATATTGAAATCACAAGAACGAAAATAAAATATAGTGAGTGGTCGCTGGTAATATCTGTTACATGGACACATGGGCTATTTTCCCAGGACTATTTTTGATATAGTAGGACATTTCTCTCAGATTTTATTTTAAGAAAACATATATGAATATGTCAATTTATCTAATGTTAAAATATATATATTTAATAATCATTATTATGCTATTGTTTTATTTTTATTTTTCAATATTATTTATTTTTGACTATATACCTAAATAAAAATAATAATAATAAATTGATACAAAACTAGTATGATAAATTCAAATTTATAGATTTAGATACTAGTATTACCTACTCTACCAAAAATATCCAGGGGGAAATTACACTATAAATTCAAATTTAATAATTATTATTAATTTTAACATTTTATGAAAAAAATAACGTAATTTGTAACATTGTTACTTTTGAATTATTAACTTGATAAAAATAATTTTTGGTAACGTGTAACGTAATTCAATTACTTTTAAAAAATTATTTACCCAACATTGAATGTGAGATATTTTTAAATAAAAGGCTAAAGGTATCATTTTTTGTACTTTTTGTTTACTCCAGAAACCGTATTATTTATATTTTGTTATTACGAATTTGCACTAGAAAATAGTGCTACAATGATTGGAGCACTTATTTTTATAATTTTTTGGGTACCTACAGACTTAAAAAAAAACACATCATCGTGAAACCAATAGGTACATTCCTCGTTTCGCTTAGAATCTAAAATAGTAAAAAAAATTTCGTTCGAATTAAAATCAATGACCGTAGGTATAGGGTTAAATCATTTTATCTCAAGAATGAGAATATTTTAAAATTTATATTAATTTCTCGATAACCTACTGCTAATTAGGTTCAAAATACATGAACAATAAAACATTATTATAATTACTTATTTTTATCTTTATTAATCTAAAACATATTATATAAATATTGCATATACTAGTATTAACTTTGCCTCAAATTATAAATGAAGCATTTGTTGTGAAACAGCATATTATATTATACTCTGTCAAGTCCGCTTGACCACCGTATAATGTTGAAAATTTTAAATCTTGCGAATTATATTGAACCTTGAAATAAATTGTTATGAACCGTAAAATATATTTATAGGTACCTACTTATATACTGATTGTTTTCGTTACATGTTATATACATTTAAAACTTATAAGCTTATGAACTATATTTTCTATTGTAAACCTATATATATATATATATATATATATGTATAGTTACTAAAATATTTATATCGGAAGAAAGATGGTATTATTATTTCGAATTTTAATATAATGATAAAAGTCGGAAACTCATTGTTTTAATAATTTATTTATTATTGTCATTATTAAATGAAATATCCTTTTTAAAATAAAATATTATTATTGATTTATAGTTATTATTAATTAACACCTATACCTACAATGAATTAAATAATTTAGATAGAGAAACCCGATTTAAGAATGAATAATGAATAAGGAGAAAAATTACTGCTGTGGGAGACCGAGAATTTGGGTCACTATAGGGTACATCATAAAAGGGAGCAGACAGTGGGGTAGCTATAAGTTGAATCACTCTGGTGCAAATCATATTTTTGTGCCCCTAAAATAAACAAAAAAAAAAAGGTTATTTGTATAAATTTCTCTAGAAATCGAAAAATCGACTTTAAAAGCCACGAGTAAAAACAAAAGTGCATTTGTATAAACTACTCGCCAAGGGTTAGAGAAGGTGGGAAGATAATAAAAGTTTGGCCCCCGTCGAATTTTTCTACTTTTGCCAACTAATGTTTGTTTTTGCAGACTGCTCTCCGAAGTTGGATGCGAGGGTGGAAAGACACTTCTCGGGACGGCTCTGAGTTAGTTGTAAGTGGATGCAAAATAACAATAATATTTACATAAAAATAATACCTACCAGTTATGAACGAAAAATGTTCAATTATGAACTTATACAGTGTCAGTGGTGTGTATAGAAAATATTTTCCAATTTATTTTGAAAAATCATGAGCGGGGACGTAAATAAGTACATTTATAGTCCGGGGGGGAGGAAGGAAATAATGCATTTTTTGGCAGACTGATAAGAAAAAAAAAAAGTCATACCTTGAAAAATGTAATAAAATAATTGATTTAGCTCGTTTAGTCTAACTAAATTCGATTTGCCCGACTGGATTAACTTTGGGGTTATGCTACCTCCATTGTAAGTTTCACCCACCCTAACTAATAACCACGATGGTTAGGTTTAATATATCATTATAATATACATATAGGTATACATAATGGTGTATATTATATTAGATAATCTGTTATTATATTATTATTTTGATGTCGGAATTGGCCTATTTGGACGTAATGCGCTCCCTAATATGGAACCGCCAGCAAAATATTATAACCTTTATTGTATATAAACCTTTAGACAGATAATAACTATTATAGATATTATATAAAGAAAAAAGCTATGTAAAGAATATTATATTGTATAAATAAAAAAATATTTGTAAAAAAATTCAGAACTTTTTTATAGTATATACCAGGGTATATACTAATAATATACCTAATACTTTCGGCTTTTAATTTTTTTTTAAATATTTTAGTATTTTGCTCATAAGCTTCTGAGGTATTATAAATGTTTAATATTTTAAATAAGTACCTAGTTATTATATTACAATATTACATTAAATATTTATTTATTTATTAATGCCCTTGAGGGCAATGGATAAACAATTGAACAATATAAATACAATATTATAAAAATTAAACCTAAATCTATAACTATATACTATAAAACAATGCAACAATAAGATGAAGTAAAAATATTTTTGAACAGTAAAGAAAGATAAAAACAAAAACTAAGTTTGCAACTAATCTGTATTTAGGAGACACGGCATTTTATGAATGGGATAGTTATACTAGTAAAATGTGCGGTGGGAGGAGATATGAAATAAAGTATAATGTCTAGTGGAGTGAAAAGAGATACGGAGAGCAGTGGCGGTTTTATGGGGGGGGGGCGATAGGTGGATCGCCCCCCCCTTGACCTTTTTTTTAAATTCTTTATTGGTTGCATTATTTTAATATATATGACTATAGTCTATAATAAATTATTCAAAATAAACAATTATGATTCCAATGTTTTGTCTAAACTACTGGTATCATAGAACAATGCTGGTATTGAGGTAGGTATAAATAGTTTTTATTTACCTCTATAGTCTGCACTGATGTACCTACCTAATTATGTTTTAATTTATTTATTTTTATTTTTGCTATTTGAGTTCTTATTTGTTGACTACCTCCTTAACTACTGTACTAGTTTTTAAATGTCTATTTTATAGTATATAAACATTTCAATTGTTTAAACATTAAACTTTATATTATTAATTTTGTTCCAGGTAAAGATATTTGTCAAAATGCAATAGAATCTCTAACTGAGTGCCATCAAACTGTTTTTCCCATTATTCAAAGTATTTTGACCATTATATGTGCTTTGCCTATTAGCGTAGCATCAGCTGAACG
>JAIPRL010001327.1:70347-87111 GCA_025469235.1 Pemphigus obesinymphae
ATAATCGCCAAAAAACAACAGGAATATAAGGTGTCTAAACTTATATTTAGAAACCTAAAAGTAAAGTGTATGTATGAAATATAAATGAAAAAACACTTTTTGCCCCCCCCCCCTCAGCGTTTATCAAGAACCGCCACTGACGGAGAGAGACAAAGGAGAATATTTTAGAAACATCGAGGGAACCATCTACGAGAGAAGTGATGAAGGAGCGGTCAGCCTTAATACGCCGCGAATAAAGTGTATGTGTAGGAATGCTTAACAGGAAGCGGTTTTGCACTCGTTCAACTGGTCACAAGATAAATATGGATGTCAAACGGGCATGCTATGTTCAAGGTTGGAACGCACAAGGGAAAAATCTCGGGGAAAATAGAATACACAATGACAGGAAACGGAAGAAAAATGAGTTATGTTGTGCTTAATAAAGCCCAAAACTTTTAGGTTCGATTAATAGTGAAGTTTATATGGTGTCTGAAAGAGGGAGAGAGCATGAGGCAAAAGCCTAAATCTTTAACAATGTATACATGATCGAATTTGAAGCTGTTAAGGGAATAGGGGAAATGTGCAAGTGAAGAGCAATTACGAAAAAAGACATAACAAGATAATTACTTAAATTAAGGGCAAGATTAAATCGCTAAAGCTTACGATTATAGAAGTTACAGAAGGAATCAATTTCAGATTCCAGAAGAAGGTGATCATCAGGAAAATTTCACCAAGATATAATTAATATTCATCACAGATATAATATATAGGTACGAGTATATCTGTAATTTCCACTAAATCACAAGATATTCAAGACGTTAAATGTGCAAAATAATATCAAAATTAAAATGACTTGCAACATTATTATTCCAAAAAATGGTTCAATATAAATGTTATTAGCTGTTACTCTAAAAAAGGCTCCAAAATTATTTTGGTCATATTTCAGAAATAAAGAAATCAGAAATCTCCGGATCCTGATTTTTACCACATATCGATATTTACTGTAAAATTTACAAAAATAAATTTCATAATATATGGTTGACTGGTAACTAAATTTTTCTGGTTCAGTATCAGTATGGGTAAACTTTGCTTTTCGGATAGGATACATATGGTTAATGCATTTAAAATCAATAAGAAAACTATCGGGAAAATAAAAAAATTAAAAGTACCAACTCTTTAAAGTACCAACTAGAATGAATTTTTCATCAAAAATCTTTTTATTTCAAAACTCCTACCGACTATTTTACTTAGAAAGTTACTCGCAGCAAAAAAAAAAAAAACAATAAAATAAATAAAAACCCCAAAATAAATCCCTGCAATAAATTTCCCAACATTGTAAAAGTGAATTTTTTTTATTAAAATAATTAGATAATCTTTGGGATAATCTACATATTTCCCCCACGTCATATTCTATCAAATATTTTCTACAACTAAAAATATATTTTATTATAATAATATAATATTATGTTCTAAACTCTATATTAAAAGGACACCACACGTGCATTATTTTATCGTGAAATACTATTTTGCGAGAAAAAATAGTTCTCGGACTGTAGTTGTAATTAAGATACCAAATTTTGACACAATATTGTAGATAAAATTGTGTACTACCGTCGTCTTATTTTAAAAACATAAAATCTTGAAAAAATTATTAATTTTCTAAAAACTATTTTTTGAAAGATTTTTACAGATGTCATATTATCAGTCATACTTATTGTGATATCGAAAAAATACAGCCCGAAAAAAATTTTTTCTTGCAAAATAGTTTTGTTAATAAATATTGTGATTACACAACTATAAAAAGTTCTGGCACAGATCTATTTTTAAATTACTTTTAAAATATACTTAAATATTTTTCGATAAATTTCAAAAAAATTGCATATATAGAACCCCTTGAAAATCGCTTGTGAGGCGTTTTCTTAAGGATACAAAGAAAATTTGAAGTAAAATATGAACTCATAAAAATTAACACTTACCTATTTAAATATATAATTTTTTTATAAGCAGCTATTAGTTAATCTTAATTATGTTATAATAAAAAACTAACAATGTATGACCTAGACCTAGTTAACCATGTTAATGTCATCATTTTGTTGTGAATGTAATACCTACCTAATAGTTATTTTGTAGTATAATTCAAGTTCAAAATATGTATAATATACTAGTATGTACCTATTCAACGAATAATTTGTTGTTGAAATAAAGGAAATTAATGTAAGTATCTGGTATGTCTCCACTTTATAAGCAAAACCACATTTCCGTATGCCGTTTTCTAAAATTAAAATTAATTAATGTTTACATTTACGTCTTTACATCAATAATTAAAACACATATCCGGTTTTAACTTTACAATCATTATATCTACCTATATGGCTGTAAATATTATTATTCTATTATTTAGTTATATGTACATACTAAAAAAACTAAAATCCATATAGGTACCTACATTATAATTTACAATTATGAAAATAAAAATAAAAATCCAAGGAAGTAATAATGAAAACAAGATAAGATAATATAGGTACACTTTAAAAATCAAAATTGATAAAATACCTATAAGTATGTAAATCAATATTAAGGCTGTCTTTTAGTAAGGATCCCATACGTTTCGTGTTCGAATCAAGCGTCCCGGTGTCCCGACAAAATGTTAGAAATCTAACTTATTCCCCGTATTATCAAGTAAGTTAATCGGTATTTATAAGAAGTCATTTTTAAATATTCCAGTAGTTTTCTTACATGTAAAATAATCATTTGATGGGAGGGTGGCTAGAAAGTTGTACGAAAACAAAAATCGAATTTGTATTGAACCATTTCCATAACCTGTATTCGGCCAATGTTTTTTTTATTATTGTATTTGTATAACTTTATAGGAAAATAGTCAATCGAAATTAATTTTTAGTTTTATGGAAATTTATTCAAATTCTTATAAAAATGTCCAGTATTTTTTTAATTAAATGTGGGATCCATTTAGTGTATGGTCTCGGGTCTACCACTATAGGGTGGTTTATCAAAAACAAGTTATGAGTTTAGCATGCGTTCTATAACCACTTTAGATTCTGAATAAAGTGGGGAATGCGTTGATTTAACATGATGTCATTCCATTTTCAAATGCAATAATTTACCCTAGGATTTACCTATGCTTTCAAATTAAAAATAATAATACACTATACTACATAGGATGTTATGGACAATAGACCAACTTCCATCATATGTTTCTAGTCTTTTTTTTATTAACCCAGAAAATATAACTCAATAGATACATAAATAGATAAATTAAATATTTATAAACTAAAATCGTAAATTCGACAGTAAATAGGTATACTAGTAATAATAATATACTAGGATATAAAATAGGTATGTATATTATACCTTATATTATACTTGTAAATTCTATGCGTGTTTTACAGTTGACATTATAGTAAGTTAATTGGTGACGATTCTAAATTTAGTGACCATTTAGTGATCTAATAGTACCTATACCTACACCTATAAGCTATATTCCTACTTTCATAAATCATAGTATATAATATAATAAATAATAATAATATACTATAAGTGACTTGAGGGTTGAGTAAATTGGGATGGAAAATAGAATGTAGATTTTATATATTACTTTATGTACCTACCTATTTTATTATATTATTATATTGTGCAGTGTTTTGAAGTGGTTTGATCAATTTATCGATTAAAATATCAATTATAAAATGTTCATGAGTCGTGATTAGGTATTCAGAATTCTCTAGAGACATCATAACATATATCATATTATTATATGTGACAAATGACAATATATAATATGCGTATTTTACAGTATCAATAGTAGCTAGGTATAATATAATAGTATATACATGAATACAATTATAAGTATGTATCAGTGGTGTACCCAGGATTTTTATTTGGGGGGGGGCTGATAATTTTTTATGTAGGGGAGGGTTAAATAGGATTTTTCATACGTTTGGTATGCCAATGCCACGACTATTCTTTTAAGTTTAGTCTCTGTACATCTTTTCACTTACTAAACTGCGAAATTAATTAAATGATTAGTAACCCTTACTATTTATTTTATAATATACCTACTTATATTTTATAATACTATAAAATTAATTTCCTTAATTTTAAAAGAAATAACGGAGGAAATTATGAATTTCCTTTTGTATTAATAAAACGTGCAATAACATATTAAAAATGTGATGCTATGTAGTACCTACACAGTGGTGGATCTAAGAGTTAACTGCTGGTCGGCGAATTCAGAGAGGGATCTCAACCGATAGTTTTATTCTGATTCTATATTTTTATAATTTGTTAATGAACTACTAATTTCCATCAATAATAAAAATATTAATTTTATATATTTAGATATAGGTACATAATTCATATTAAAGTACATTTTAATATTAGGTAGATATACCTAGTAATTGTTTTCAAAACGTATGAGTTGAACCTACTAAATGAAATGAACTTTATATTTTATATAGGTACTTGTATTTTCTGTGAAATAACTCAATAAGGTAGAAAATCGCTAACCTTATTGAGACATTTCATTTGATTTTAATATATTTTTTATATGCGTAACACTTATATACTATACTATAGACAACAACAACGTACAAACTGGTACAAAAAACGAAAACCACAGCCCGAACGATAACATTTGTGTGTGCGACGTGCGTGTGTGAGTGAAAATAGTGAAGGAGACGTGAGACAATAATACGTACCTATATATATATATAAATACGACCGATACGTAACAGTGCACACTCGAATACAAAATATTATAAAACTTAGCTAAAAACCAATAAGATAAGAAAATAGAAAAAAAAATTTTAATCTGTAAACTAACATTTTAGACTTTTGCATCGACAATTTAAAAAATATGAATTTTATATTTTTTATTAAAATATAAAATATGTTTACAGAACATTGAAAGCGTTTTTACATTTTCCTGAAATTTCGAGTAGGGCTGCTGCCACTTCAGCCCCCCCCCCCATGGCAGGGCTACGCCACTGCAGGTATGTATGTATTTTGTATTTCTTACTTACCCCATCTATAAACGTGAGGTATTTGAATTTGCCACCGTACGCGTCGAAGATAGGAGTAACTTCAGCGGGTATGTTGACGTGAAAATAATTAAAGTAGACGGAATACACGAACATGATGGAGCCGATCACGTGCACGGCGAAGTTCGCTATGGGCAAATATTCCGCCAGAGCCATGGTGAAAGACGGATATTACTTAACGGATTTTACTGGCGAAAACGAAATGGTGTATATAGTGTAATAATGATAAATTAAATAACAGAAACAAAACACCGGTCGAAATGTTGTTAAATCGGTGGAAACGTGTAAAAACCCAATTGTTTCGGAAATGAACCGGCCAGGAAAGCAAATTGAGACGACACGAAACAAACACGGTCGACGAACGGCGTGCGATTACTGATCGACCGTTGGCCGTACGCCTTCGAATGTTGATCGCCGTCGTCACTCGTCCTGGCGCCGCGCCGTCGAGAGGGTCGTGTATCCGTGTGTGTGTGAATACCATGTCCCCGCGCACGCGCGTGTCTAGCGGTGCGGTACGCGGTGGGCCCGAAGACCACATCGTCACCTCCGTCGCTCCCACTCGAGCCGTCGCGCGAATAATATGTTCACCTGACGTCATACCGGCCGTCGCGGGTCCCATCGAAATGCAGAAACGTAGGGGAAAAATAATAAAATACCCGGCCAATATTATTCAGACGAATAATAATATATTATCATCAATGATGTTTTTGCCGAGAAAAAAAAAAAACAACCTTAGGTTGCGTTACAAGTATAAAATGACGTACCTAGATGTTTGCGTATATATACACAACCTGGAACTGGTTCTGGCACGTAGATACATATTGTTGTTATTATTATTATTATATGATGTAGATATACCCAATTCGCTTTTTTTCCAGTTACAATGTGGTTCGACAGGTATAACAAGTGGCGTGATTTAAAGCAAAGCAAAAAAAAAAATTAAATTAAAAAATAAGTATATTATATCGTTTTCCGGACAACTAGGTATAATTTAAAATAGTTTATACATTAAGAAAAGTTAGCTTTTAAGTATAAGATTAATATATTTTTCCCCGATATATTTACAGTAACATCAACGATATTTGGTCCACATAATATGGATAGTATTAAATTAGGTACCTATATATATTATATAAATATTATATTTTATTAATTAGGTATATATATATTATTATTAGGTATATTATATTATATTAAACCATGTTATATAATTAGATAAAATCTAAATAAGAAACAACGCAGTTAGGACTTATAAGTACCTATATAAAAACCTATTCATTTTCCATGAGTATAGTATGTATTGGCTCGATGGATGTCAAAGGCTATTTACTGTCTTAAAATTTTAATGTTTTGTGATCAATTTAAAATTTCAACAAAAGAAAAAAATCACTGGAAGATATATATGTAGTTTTATAGTTGAATGTTATATTCAAGTGTGGATTTCAGCTCCAAATATTATTACGGCTTCTATAAATGATATAATGTTTTCAAAAAAGTTATTGAATTATAACAATAATAAATTGGGAGAAGTCGCTTTAAAAAAATGCATAAACCATATAAATATATTATATAAGTATACGTATATGTATCGGAGAGGTATAGTGAAGCTAACCTAAGCCGAGTTGATACAGATGGACCCAATCTAGATGATTTTGACGAGGCCATGATAGAAGATCACTATATTCATTTAATCGGAGTGAGACATATTGACAGGGCAGACAGGGCGAGCTAAAATGGACCTTGGCAATCCGGTATGGGCATGGGCTACCGGAGATTAGCGGTTTGAGTGTAGCGAGGTGGGAAGGAAAACGGTCTTTCACTTTATTATATTTCGAGTTATTATTTATTTTAGCGGTGGGAGGACAGACATACATCGGAGGGGATGATACAAGCCGAGGGTGTTATGGGCTGGGGGGCATGGGCTGGCGACGTAGTATAGAATAAATAAGACATCTAGAAGGGACCAAATTGGTAGAACTTGTTATCACACAATGTGATAAGAGGACTAGGGTGGGGGCAGGTCACATTGTGTGCCTATACACAACCCCTTAATAAATTACCACTTCCAATCCCCTTAATGTTAGATAGTAGTTAATAATATTAGATGTTAACAATAATAAAACAATGACTAATGTACAATAATGGTCATCGTTAGAAAAAAATGAAATGAAAAAATGTTCTTATTAAGAGAACGTTATATCAACCATTTTTAAGAGGTTCTGTGTTGTCATTCTTTAAGAAGTTTATTAAATAATTAAAATTTAACAATTCAAAAGTGTTAAAATACATTTTAAAAGTAAACTAAAAATAATCTCATTTCTTTACCAATTTTTATTGTGGAATAATTACGACATTTGTTCAAAAACTACTTGTGGCTTTCCAAACTTAGTTTGATCAAAAATTAGCATAAAATAAAAATAATTACGCTAAATAAAAAATGAGAACTTAAACTCCTTAAGACTCCTGAGCATAGAGTTTTTATTCGATAAGTATATTTAAACATCTAAAATTTGTGATGAAAAAATGTCAAATTTTCAAATTAAAAAAACAAATGTAAAAAATTATTTTAACTAATAAACCATTAAGTTCGTGCAATAGTCAATATTCTCATCTATCATATTCTGTTAAAATTGTAGACTTATGATAATAAACTATACTAAACCGAACTCCGAATAGAATACCATGATTTGTCATTACTACCATGTATATCATATTCATATAGCAATAATCAAATAATAAATAAATACTCATAATAATTAATATAAAGCAGTATATTTAATCAATGTTACATAATTGTTTACCCTTAAGTTTAAAATGATTATTTTTACACTAACATGTGTTTATATACATTTGAAGTAAATGAACAATTTTTTTTTTTTACTGATACTGTAGTAACTATATATAATAGATTTAGATAATTACAACACGTTTTGTAAACACTGATAATGACAAAAGATATAAAGAAAAAAATGATTATGTTATATTGTATTTGTATATACGTAATATAAATAGAACAAATTATAAATATATTAGGACAATACAGTATGATGCATTTATACTAAACAATTAGGTACTAATACTCGAACTTTTAATGTTTTTAAATATTTTTTTAAATAAGAAAACGTACACTTTGTTTTATCTGTTGTTTTATTTGCAGATCATAGGCACATTGATAATGATGAATTTCTGAATTGTATTATTGGAAAAGTTTTTTATTTTATAGAGATTAATTTATGAAATAATTGTTCATATTAATATCATATGAACATATTAACTTGTTCATAGTTGTGTTAAACTATCGACTATAGTACTATACGGTCTGAAACGTCACAATTTTCTGGGATTAGTGTTTGGACCAGCAGGAGGGTGCCATAAAACACCGCTATGTGGTATGATGACGTCCCATATGGCTAAATTATTATTATTATTATTATTATTATTATATAAATATTATCTGTACATTTACTGATATAATAATTATAAAATAGGTATATTATATGTTATAAAAAATATGTTTGTAAATTATAATTAGTATATGTTGTATATACGTGTATGTATATAATGTATTAATAAATAAAAGGGTTTCATAACAGGTAGCGCCCTAAGTTGGACAGCTCAAATCTATATATTTCTCCTTTTCTCTCCCAAATCCAGGGTTTGAATATAGCTAATGGAGTTTCGGGCCTTTTGGTTTTGCAATCATGCTCACTATATTCAAATCTTGGATCTTTTTTTCTTTGTTGTCCACTTTAACGATCAACCCGTGCTTCGGCGATTGTTTTTTTTCATATAAACTAATTAACTTTAACAGTATTACATTTAATTGCAACCGTACTCAAGTGACCTAGTTCTTTGTGTTATTGTATACAGAAGAAGATCCGGTAATAAATATAATATATATTTTTCATTAGACATAATTATACGTTATGTGTAGGTGGTTACCCTGACTTTGAATTTTTTTTAAAATTTAAATTTTGCTTTGCTAACTTCATAAAATTCATAAATTTCATGAATAAAATTCATCATAAAATTCACCCGAAAAAGATCTTAAAATATAGTAAGTACTCGATTTATTAGTCATTGTTGGAAAGGTCCTGACATTTTTGGACCTTTGATCACCGTCAGCGATAACTAACGAAAATCTTTACAACTTTACAACAATATTAAATATAAAATGTGAGTAATGGTGTGTTCACTCGTACGCACAGGCACAAGTCAATAAATACGGCTACTATATTTGAAAAGATACTAGATCTCATTTCCAACATACCGAATGTCCTAGTGGTGCAATAAGGATTCTGAAAACTGATCTGAATTCGAAATACTTTAGAACAATTTTCCCACTTTTTTCATTTTTTCCCCTTAATTTTTACAAAAATTGTAAATATCAATTTTTAAATGTCCAAATATATTAACTTAATTTTAGGTAGACTTGGGGAGAAAAAATTTAAAATGTGGGAAAGTCGATCTAAATTAAGCATTGCGACAAATTCAGATCAATTTTTATAATCCTTATCGCATAACTAGATCTATCGGTACGTTAGAAATATAAATTGTCTAAATTGCTATGTTACGTGTGTGATAAAGAGAGAAACAGACAAACGTCGTTTCCAATCCCCTTAACAAAATTCATAAAATCAAAAACAATCTTTAAATGCATCGCAATTTTTACGTAATTAAAATTTAATATAGTTACTAAATGTTAATAATAGTTATATAACATATTATAACAGTGTGAGCGACTAGGACGAAATACATGGTGTTCGTTCACTAGAATATAATAACTTATAGTTGGTTTTATATTTTTTTAGCATCATTGATCCAAAGAGTTTGAAGACATAAAAAATTAAGAAATTCTTTAAAATTCTATGATTAACCCGAAAATGTTTAAATTAAATTTGTTATGTACAAAATCAAGTGCCGATATAAATATGAAATAGCAAATCACCATAATTATACAATGTTGTATGTGTTCAATATTCTATTATGTAATATAATTAGTACCTAACTATAAAATAAAATTAAATACAACCTGTAATTACCTATAAATGTATAACATAATAATTATCAATGGTAATAATATACACAAGTATACAAATAACAAAGCTAAAAAAATTATTTTACATAATATTACATTTAGTACAATAATTTTTTAGAAAAAATACATTTAAAATACTTGTTATTTTTATTAATAAATATATAATATTGCATTATATCAATATTGTACGAATTACAAATGATGAGTTTTTCTTTACAAGCATACCTATATGGTTTTATAATGATAAGTGATTATGATAAATAATGATGATGAGCATGCATAACTCTGTTCTTTACTAATACTTGTCTCAACTATAATTAATATAATTTTTTGTTGAATCATGTTCGTGCATAAAAACAACCAATTATAATAAATTGTTAATATAATTAATTACATTTTTATACTATATAAACTTGTTTTATTATTATGTACATTGTATAGCCATATTTTTTATTCGCTATTTATGATACTACTAAATGAATATAGAGTTTGACAATATTATTTAGACTCATCGTGCAATTAGATATTTTAAAAGTAGTTTTAAGTTTTCTTATTGTTAACATCTCTTGTAAGATATTGGAATATTAATGCATATATTATGCAAATAATATTCCTGACCTATCATATTATATTTATCTATTAAAATCTTTATCGTGATTTAAGGATATCTGCAATTAGTTATCATATATAAGACAAAACAATTTAACTATAACAAATCCTTAAGACAAATACAATTCAGTAGGTACGGTCATAACCAAAATAATATGGAGAATGTAAAAGAAGAAAAAGAAAGGTAAATATTATGAATTGATTTGGCAAGGTCTTTATATTAAAAATCTTTGCCAAACGTCCATTTCATAATGTAAAAACTGACGTAAGAACAGTAGTATAACCCATCCAGTTCATCTGCATCTTTGGTAACCGTTACATTTTTAAATTTGTAGGGGTTATTAAAATTTTTAAAGCATAGATGTGTTGCCCACATACTTTTTTGAGGTTATCTCTATGGAATACTACCGGTAAAATAATGATTAACCAATAATATCAATGATAATATAAAAGTTGTACATTGTAGCTATCACACATTATTTAATTAATATTTTTGAACCCCTGATCTAGTTAAACGTGCGATGTCACCGAGGATGCAGATGAACTAGAGGAGTTAAATACATAAGAAAATATAAGAAAATGCATCCGCGTAGTAATTATAATTTGATAAAACTGAAAAAATTATAAAAGAACTGCCGTTTTCACGGTTGTGGGGACCTTCGATCAGTCCCGATCACTCCGATCGATAATTAGTGCTCACCTTGTCAATATTAATTTCTATTGGTATACAGAGGTTTTTACTCGTATATATGACAGTGGTCATCTGTTATAATATAATATATTTTAACAAACCTGTATTATGTTAAAATATAATATATACAGTCAATTTTTTTTTATATAAACCTCGGAAAGTACCTATCTATAGCCTATAGATTTAAGTATCTAATGTTGCCTGATTTTCGTTCATTGAAGGGCACGCAATAAAATATTCGAATTAAATAAAATATAGTGAAATACAATAAAATATTGAATAATATTTACCGATAAATTCAGTATATAGACATATGCCAGACATGAAAATATAAATTATATTAAGTATATATCAAAGTTGTAAAATCAGAAAAAAGCAAAAAAAAAAATATTGACACTGTATAAATGCAGAGTCATTTTTTAATAATAGACTTGTTTATGATTAATCAAGTGTTATTATACCTAAAATTATTAAATGTATACAATCCTAAAGACATAATTATGTCTGTAAATGAGTGAGTGGTGATATAGAAAGTATTTCTGAAATTAAAACAAAGTTAAGTGTGGTGCGATGAAGTAATAATTATTGGTAATGTGACAGAAAAACGTCTGTATAATTATAAACATACAAAGATCAAAAAATATTCACTAATTAATTAAACGTTTTTTATACAAATAATATGTTCTTATTTATTTATAATAATTGAAACAAAAATTAAATTTAAAACTATATTTTATTTTTGGTTACTTGATTATTTATACGAATATTAGTATTAAATTAACATTAAAGGTTGTCAATATTTTCAAAAGTTGATTAAGAAAATAATATAAATTTAATTACGAGTAGGTATAACTATAATCTTCTTTTGCATATTAGGTATATTATACATTATAACTTATTAGTAATAATTATACCCTTCCATAGTTCTTCCATTACTTATATTTCTTTTTAATAACAATGAGGTACAAGCATAAAATCCCCATCTGATAAGTATATAGTAGGGTGACCATAATTTGAAAATTAAAAAACAGGAAAACAATAAAAACTAGTGAGTATCGTAATAATTTTCCATCAACATTTTCATAAATCGGTTTGAAAATGTTAAAAAAAAGGTCATCGACAATTTTCTAACAATTTTTTTTAGAAAAATGGTAGATAACAAAAACGAGACCACACTTCCAAAAGCTGGTCAAAAACTTAACCGTTTAAAGTTTTTCGGGACAACACATGGCACAATCCTCAAAAACGGGACGTATAGTGGTCACCCTAGTGTATAAGTATATTTTGATAAATTTTTGATTGTCGTCCAGTGAAAATTCCTTAAAAAATGCACTGATATTTAGCATTCAAATGTTTAAATCATTTTATTGTAATGAATGTGAAAAAAATCTCATTACTTCAAAAATTTAAATGATCAAAATCAGTTATTACTAACATTTAAAATGTTCAATGTAAATGGACCACCAATTCAAAGATTAAAAGTGCCGTTAAATATCTTGATCGATGTAACAAAAATACCTATGGGGGGCTTAACCTCACCCCATATATTAGCTCAAGCCTCCCCTATTTTTATATTAAGTATAATCGTTTTTTGTATTGAATGATCGATTAAAACAGTACAATTAAAATGCATATTATTCAACCACGATACAAGTTAACCAAATAATTAATTAATTTTAATATAATATCTCTTGTTTTATAATATTATGTTATAAAGTTTAATACATTTAATAATACTGAATTATTTTTTACCGTTATTGATTAGTATTCGCCTTTAATTATTGTGGGGGTCTCTACCCCCATGGGCCACATTTAATTAATATTATGGTCGGGCTAAAGCCCCCCCCCAAATTTTTGGGCTAATTACGCCACTGAATTTGAGGGAGGGATGAGGCTGCAATTGTACTCACGAAGATCTTTTTGAGGGGGCAGAAGTATCATTTTACACCCACAGATAACAGACAAAAATATTTAAGTAAATCATCTATTGTGTAAGTGCTATATAGCAAACTCGTAAATAGTGTATTTTAAAGCACTAAAAGTAGTGTTTTGTCTGTGTTGTACGAAATGTATAATAAATGCATTTCGAATTTTCATAGTATGTTGTTAAAAATAACATTTAATATAAGAATTATTGGACAAAATTCCAAATTATACTGATAATAATTAATAAACCACTTTATTACTTTACTTATTATTCCTTAAAATGTTATTATTTTTAATTTCCCATTATCTTTTTTTATTATTTTACCAATTAGCTTTATTGAAATGCATACAAACATTTGAATTTTTATTAGATGTATTATTAAAAACAAATATCCTATCCAAATATTTACTTATATTATTAAATTATGGGTTAGTTAGTCAATTGGTTAAAGAAACTATAAGTAGTTTTGAAGAGTTAAGGACAGATATCAATTTTCAGAAATTATGGGAAAAAATTACTATTATTTCAGAAAATAATGATTTTAGTGTGGTTAAACTACCACAAAAAATATCTGTGCCTTTCAAATTAGGTGGAGGCCAAAAACAATCAATACGGTCTGTTAAAGATCACTATCGAATAAATGTATTTTTAAGTATTTTAGACACAATAATAATGTGCATGAGTAGTAAATTCCAAGAAAATGATTTATATTTATTGAATTCTATGAGCGATGTTTTATTTAATGATAATAATAATAATTAATAATTAATAATGAATTAATAAAAGAAGTTTGCAATAGGTATATATATATATAAAATAAAAATATTAAATAGATTATTTATAAATCATGAATGCAGTTTAATCATAAGAAGGATTAATTATGTTAAATCTAGAGATATATAAACTGGATTTCCAAATTATACAAATATTTTAAACATTTATTTAACAATACTAACAAATACTACACCTTGTGAACGCAGTTTTTCTTCTCTACGCAGTTTAAAAACATATTTGAGACTCACTATGAGCCAAGAAATGTTAAGCAGTTTAGTAGTATTGTATGTACACAAAGAATAGGTATTCGATTGATTTTGAAGAGGTAATTAACAAATTTAATGCAGAGGCTTCAATAAGAGGTCGCCGTTTAACACTAGGTACAGTAAGGAACAGTTTATCACTGTTACATAATGTAGTATTAAAACTACACACATTAAATTTTTTTTATTATTATTATTATAAAAATATGTAGGCAAAGTAATAACTGATAGGTATTATGTTATTGAAATAAAGAATTATATAAAATATAATACAATTTTGTTTATTATTTTTATTTATATGTTGGTAATAGTGATAAAATATTTATTAGATATTTTAAGGGGGTATGGTAGGCAAAGCCTTCCATTTGTTTATGAATCATGAAAATTTTTGCACCCTCATTAGTTTTTACCAAGTGCCGCCTATGACTCTATGGCATAAAACATAATATTATGTCTTTCGATATATCTATCGATATCATAAACGATCGTTGACAATCTAAACGTTGAATATATTTCAGAAATTCTATGGATTTGTTCATTAATATAACTTACTCGTATTACATAATAATAACAATTTTTTACTCATTTATGAATTATCCGATCATTACTTTTGGTTAAAAATTGTGAGTATCTAGTATCCATATATAATATAAATTATTATAAATAAAAATTAACATAAAATAATGAACTCTTAACTACGTACACATACTTCAACAACCATTTTGTTATTTTCAGTGCTAACCAAAAACTTCATGATTTAATTCATTTTTTTTGTTATAATAAAAACTATTGATATCTGAGCAAAAAATGATTTATCCTGTTTCGATGCGATGCGGAAAACCAAAGTAAGTATTTATGTACAAAAAATCATGTCTATACTATTTTTTAAATTTCAATATAGGTACCTACCTATTAAAATAAGTTGTAACTAGTGGCGTAATTTTATTATTATTTATAAGTAAATGTGAGATAATACAGTAGAATAATATTAATATAGACAGCTATAAATATTTTATGCTCCGAACCACTTATATAACCACAATATAAAATTATATTCAAATTGTTTTAAAATTTCATTTTTATTTATCAATAATTAAGCCCTAATACTTCCAATTTTCAATTAATTAATTCTAAACTGTATTTATGTAGATATAATATTACGGAAAAAAAAATAGTTGCAATAAACATTTAAATGGTTAATTCAAACATAAACCATGCCTTTTAGTTTTTCAACCTAATTATTAGATTATTTATTTATTATTAGACGATTTATTTGTGTTTGATATATTGAACGATTTTCAAATATCTGATATTATACAAAAATTCGAATGTTCATCATTTTTCAATTATTAAACAAGTCCTACCTATAGGTATGTATTATTATATAGTATTGCCAACTAAAAATATAAGTAATTAATTAATGAAATTATATGAAAAACAATACAATTTATACATAGTTATAGGTATGTATTCTATCTATTATCTAATTGTATTTATTGTACAAGTTAAAAATATATAATCTATCAAAAACACAAATATATAATTTTAAAACATAGAAGATATAGTAAGATACCTATAGTATGAAATCCAGTATATATTGTATGACAGTATATATCATATATACCTACCTGTTTAATAATATATGATTAAAAAATGATGAACCTTTGAATTTTTGTATAGGTACCTACATAATGTTATCCGATATTTGAAGATCGTTCAATATATAAATATATTATAGTAATAAAACAAATAAATCGGCCTTAATTAATTTAATACAATTAACCACGTAAACAGTTAAAATATAATTAATATTTATAATATTATAAAAACGCGTAGTAACTAGGTATAAATGAGTGAAAATAGTCGTATGGATATGACGTATGTACCACATGCCTAAGAACACGATCATTATTGTATTGCGGGCTTTGGGGCAGGACGCAGGTGTTCAAATTTCTAATGAAAAAACGGATGTATGACTATTTTTAAACTTATGATTGTTTGGAATTATTTCTATCAATTTAATAAAATATTTAAACTAGTGATGGGCACTATCGAATAGTATATTCGATAGTCGTCATAGACTATCGAATAGTCTATTCGAATAGTCTTACATGATCGAATGCCGATTTTTCGACAAAAACTATCGAATAGTTCGGTAAACTATCGAATAGTTTGATACCAATTATAATACTGAATAGTTCGGTACACTATCGAATAGTTCGGTGAAACCAACCGAATAGTTCGTACGACCTACGGAATAGTTCAAAGTCCAAACCAACCGAATAGTCCGAATAGGTAGCCTATATATATGTACGATAATTTCCTTTTTAAAACACGTACAGAACTGAAATCTCTAATTATAAATCACCAATGCGTGAAGCCATAATTACTTGGGACACTTCTGCCTGTTTTGATTATTTTTAAAA
>JAIPRL010001328.1:0-87096 GCA_025469235.1 Pemphigus obesinymphae
TTTATAATTTATATCGATTATAAAAACCAAAATTTTCTTTGTGATAGCCAGTCTCGCCCGCGAGGAGGTACTCGCAAGAGACCTCCGAAAAGGCGAGATATAATATTGATGTTTTATATTGATATACCTACGTTTACTATTGTATTAAAGTGTTTTGTATTAAGATTTGTTTTATTAATTTGTATTGCCGTATACGTCGAAACCTACATTGACGTATACGACAGTCTTCGTACGTCTCTGTACATGGACAAATGTGTTCCTTACGAATTCGTCCCTATAATATTATTATAATTATTGTTAATCGATTAATGTTATATACATGTTAACGGAGAATATTCTAAAAACAAACTCAACACTGTAAAATAAATAAGCCCATATATTTTTAACCGATACAAGAAAAGTTATGGGTACGGATCTCGGGCGTATTACATACGCATTGTATAAAAAGAAAAACTGTGAAATTATAAATAAATATTAGAATCGATCGGGAGCCATTAAGGGAAACGTTAGCGAAATGTATTATTTTTTATTTCCGAATACGAACTATACACTAATATATATAACCTCGACGTGAACTGCGAAATGGAATAAATTGCATACAGAGATATATCGTAATATACGCACATGTACACACACACACACACATATATATATAATAGAAGGGGAGAGAGAGAGAGAGATAAATACGTTTTTGTTGTAAATTTCGATAAAAACACATATACGTCGGGTCGTATACATTATATTGTACGACCTAGGAGAGTAAAATACTATAGACGTTTATTGCACAGATCGTTTAAGTGATTTCGCAGGTAATAATTTTATTTTTCACTGACAACTGGACGGAGAATTTCTCACCACCACTGTCCCCCGATTTACCATGCGGCTCGTTGAAGACTTGAGTGTAAGGGGGGGAGGGGTAGGGTCGTTTCTCGGTGTTGAAAAATAAATTTTTGTTTTCCTTAGATATTTTCATAGGTAAATTTTTTTGAAATATTTTAACGAATCCAATATCTAAAATATTGACAAACGTATACGTATTTCAACGAATCTCGTCTGGCCACACGACAATCGCATATGCGACGTGAGCACGAGACCAGGCTAAATTTTGAGTAATCGTGTGATCGATGGACGTTTTTGCCGAGACCTTCTTTGTATAATAGTTTAAACGCATTTGTCTTCAAATGTTGTTTTTCAAGTTGGTGGACGTGATAGATAACTACCAAACCGGTAGTCCGATGCATTTCATTTTTTGTATGCATATTCTTAGTTAGATTTTGAATTGCATTATGACGGCTATTTTCGATAACATTAACAATTTTACCCTTTTAACCTTCGCCAAATGGTATAGATACAGTTGTAACTTTTTGATTTTTAATTTACTATAACTTTTTTACTAGAGGTCGTAGAGACCTGAAATTCTTTGATATCTATACATTTTTTTTTATTAAATTATGTATACTAAATTTTGATAAAACACTATATCAGCTTCCACGACAGGAGTCGAGTTTTCTTTACACTCATAAAAGCCGGTATAGGCACAATTGTACTTTCATATATTTTGTATGGAAATGATGCAAGATAAAATTGATATCAAGTTTTTTCTAAATTATATTTAATTTATTAATGACAAAAACAGATTACAAAATACTTTATTTTCAATATATAGAAAACATTAGAAACCGTTTTATTTATTTTTATAATTAATGCATATTGCCTTTGATACTGAGTGTTCATTACAAACCATATTTTTACAAACCACTACATTTTCTAGTTTTAGGGCCGCTCCACACTGCGGTTATTTCGCCATTGTTTTACTATTTCATTCAATATTTTTTTAAAGTGTGACTATTTTTGTATTTAACGGTCCTGAAAAATATTAGTCTACCAGCATACTTAAACAATTCGATTAGCATATCCATGTATAAAATTTGGCAACTTTTTACGAAAATAAACTTTGCCATGTAACCACCATAAAATAGTTTTTTTTTTGGCAGTATTGATGAAGTGACCCTTTTACATGTCGTTACATACCTTCAATTAATTTAGTACATACCTCAATTTCCGAATTCGAAAATTGAATGTAATGAATAACAGTCAAATGTTTGAAACCTTCTTCCAAACAATCTAAGCTACAAGTACATCATAAGACTAAAACTCCAATTATTGTATATATTGTGATAAGTTTAACCAATTAAAAACAATTATTTTTTCGTTTAATTTTAAATTTTATCCCTGCCAAAAAACACTAATAATAGTTATGCGTTGTAAAATCTATTATTTTATAATTTATAAAAGGATGTACTTATCAACGCATTCAACAGGAAGAGAAAAAAGACCCGCTTCCGATCAATACTTTCAAAAATTCACTATCATTAATGGCCACGTTGACCACTATGATATTTACGTCAACCAATTTTCGATTCATCGATCTCCACCACTTTTTCAAATCCACCAATTCAAAATTCTTTAACTATAGATTTATATGTAATTTTATATTATCTAATCTATCTTTTGATGTTGAGTATTTACAGTCAAAAATAACTTCTCAATGGAAAGCTACACAATCGACTGCTATGGGTTGCACAATATCAAATTGCTTCATAATAAATTGCAGTAAAACATTTTGCAGCCATATATATATATATATATATATATATATATGAAATTAAACTATATGAAACAGAAATAAATGTGAGTTTTAGAATTGATTGCAAAAATTCACATCTTCCTGTTTTCTTCTTATTTTTTCCCCTGATTCTCCATACAAATCAGTCAACTACACTGATAAAGGACACAAATTAAGGGTATGCCCTAAGTCACTCTATAATAAATTATTTTTGGATATTCAATTTCATTCTAGTAAATTTTCCAAAATTTTAATGTATATATTTCCTTTGGTTTTACAAGCAAAATGTTCATAAATGTTTAAGGGATTAAGAGACATTATTGTTGATGCAAATGGGCACAAATTTAAATCATATTCTAATATTAAAAAGTCAAGACATTAATTAAAATTAGAACAAGTATTAAAAATACTTTATGATAATGGAATAATTATAACAAAACGATAATACAATTACTAATAGTTTTTTAAATTGCAAATTCATTGAGTACTGTCAAACATAATTACACACAAAACGTGCCTTATGTTATTTTTTTACATAAAATTGACGAATTCCTCCAGGTGAGCTATTTTCTATCATCGGGACGTTTAGTGCGAGCTTCCAATTCGAGAGATTCATAGAACCTTGAATGTGTTTACCAGATCTGACCGGTATAGGGACCGGTCATTCTCGCGTAGCAAGGGTTTGTAATATCATAATTGTTATACATGGAAATAAACTAACCTAAGACAATATAAAACAAGCTGCGCAATATATACGCCAGTGTGACAATTTAATATAAATATTAAAACTAAACAGATGGCTACCCAAAATCGATATATGACATATATCGAACTCGACCAAACTAATTGACGATCATATCCGAAATACAGGACCAATAGAAATGCATTTTTTTAATAAGCGGGGACAGAGGTCATCGAAGGCATAGGGCCTATATAAGAGCATTTTCCAGTAGCGGACGAGCGTTTTCTTTTCTTCATCTGGTCGCCACTTAAGTTTAAACATAATAAATTAATTACGCGGGCACACAGCATTTTTTCTATTTTTTTTTATTCTATTTTTTTTTTTTTGTTGATAAATTTTACTGGCCATACTCGTGGTAAGTTCTATTTATCTTGGGTCTTTGTTGTTCTAAATCGTCTTTATTTATTCTTTTTTGTATATAAATTCTACACATATGTGTATGTCAGGATTCAGCCTATCCTTTGCGTAATCGATATTTTATTATATCTTTACAAAGGGTAAAAGCTCTGAGCTTGTATTGTACCATTTTGTAACTCTTCTTTAACCACATCTTGAGTGTGCTCTGGAGTCAGGTATAGCTGTGTGCATGCAAGTCTCAAGCTACGTTGATAGGAGCACTGGTCAAAGGTAATATTTCTCAGAACTAGTCCGCTAATGGTAATCGTACATTTCAATCTCGAGCTTGCGCGAACCGTGCCTTTTTCTTCTCTTGCCTGCATTCAGTGTGTCAAAACATATGTGCATTAAATTAATTTTTTATTTTATTTTCATTTTTTTTTTTTGTTAACTTATATATTCGGCTGGTGAGCTTTTACGAGTTATAACCGTAGCTTTTATGTACATTTCATCTCTACACAGACATTATAATCTGGATTGGTTGCCACCGGGATCTACTCTATCACGACTTTGTGAGCATGCGCTGGACTGGTCTGGTGTTCGAGCACCCAGTGATTATTGTCTCTTTGTGAATAGTTGTAACGTAGTTGTTATATAATTACAATCGTGTATTGTAATAAAATATTTGTCAAACAATAGTCTACAAAGATATATTGAACTTATTGACGACGAGCATCGAACTCACACCTGCATTTACCTGTCCGCAGCATATACCTACGCATATATAAGACTAAATCATTAATAAGTACATTATTCTTCTTTTTGTATATTCCGGACAAACGGCGAAAACGTAAGTGCAGTTATTATATACCACATATACAGGTATGTTAAGTTTTAATATGATTGAATCATAATTATTACCATCTCATACTCTACCACCCATAACGTATCGTACCACCTACTACTCTTTATTTTACACCCTTATATTTTTTTTTTTCGTTTTATTTTATATTACAGGTTCACCCGTTAGGTCACCGATCTACCCGAAGGGTAGGATCAATATTTATCCCATATTTCAAGCGACCTTCAAAGAATGTCCCTCCAAAAAATGTGTTATTTTCTTTCTCAAAGGGTTTTAGATGCCAAGCGCTCCAGTCTAGAGGTCCAAAGCACATCAAGTTTGGTTACTGGAGCTGGCAGGCGTAGGAATTGGTCATTCTCGCGTAGCGTTGGTTTGTCCGTCAGATCATCAGTCTACCCGAAGGATGGAGACATTTTTGTGTTTTTATTTTATTATCATGTTACACATATATATATATATATATATGAACTCAAAACTGTACGTCTCGTAATCAGTGCATTCTATTAGAATATGTAGATAGGTATGGCATTACATTCGTAATTTTTTTAAATCCGTAATTTTTAAACCGTTATAACTATCAAACTAAGTGTTTGCGCCAAAATTGAATAAAACTAACATTTAAACACATACAATTATACATAGGTTTTTTTTTTTTTAAAAAATGAATAAATGCTAAACTGCATTCGTTCCATTATTTCTACTGAATTAGAAAAAAAAATTTTCAATTAGTCAGATTTTTGTATAATATTATAATGTTTTAAGAAAAGTTACAGAAATATTTAAAAATATTAGGGGAGGAACTAAGAAGCGGAAAAAAGTTTCTACGAAATTCGATAGAATGAATACTATTTATGAGATTTTTATACACATCGACAAGTGTAAAAGACGGTTTAAAATAAACAAATAAGAGCTAGTGTTTTCGGGAAAATACTCGGCTAATACACATAAGCCATGAAGTCAGAATGGGACTCAGAATTCAGAGTGGGTCTCGGATTCAACATCTTTTGACGAATTTTACCTGAACGAAAAAAATTGTATACTAAGTGGACTATTTATACTATATTTGCAATGGGGTTATTCAAGTGGGGGATTCTAGATATTTTTTTATATTTTTTGTGTCTTCCTGTACAAAAAAATATATATTTATATATAAATAAATGGAAAACTGCATTAACCGAAAGCCTATTTAAAAAAGCGTCATTAAAATATATAATAATGGGAAAATCAAAGCATTTTCAATGCTCGATAAAAATATGTTAAAAATATACGACCGGAAAACTATCCTACATATTGAAGAGTTAGGGCTATCGGATAAAGTGACAATATTCCTCGATGAAAAGAATGACAGGCGTTTTAAATGCGCCACTTGTGTACAATACTAACACCGTAACACCGGACGTATACTGGTGTTGTGGCATTCGTGGAGCGTCCTTGAAAAAAGTACGAGATTTCTATACATTTAATGATATAAATAGTGATAGATATATATAGAGTGTTGGGTACGAAAAACAGCTCCTATATGTAAAAAGTAAACATAAAAAATTCGGTAAGTAGTGTTAAAAATATGATACTATAAATATAATAATATCTCATCATATCATATTAAATACGATATTAATGTTAACTAAAGTATGTAGAACTCAGAGTATTTTCTATTGACCTTCAAAATTGCAAAAAAAGCACGTAATTTAAATAATTACTTAACTTTTAACAAAATATCATTATATTATTTTGTAAATCTGAATTTTAGGAAAATTTTAATAGGAACATAGTTGCTTATATTTAAAAAATTTTTTAAAGTTTATGAAAATGTTAATAATTTTTAACCTATCAATTTTATTTAAACAAAATAAGTATCTGATAGCTAATATCAAATGGATTTTTTCTATGAGATACTAAATAGTACATAGTACAAAACACATTTTTTTAACATAAAAACTACAAACAACAATTAATATTATATTTTTAATTTTAAAAAAGCCCGTCAGTAGGGGATGGAAAACTTCGCACGTTGGGTAGAATAATGATGACGGATATATTAAATTTCAAAGCAATGATAAATCATTTCTTTCTAAATATATGATTCTGAGCGAAGCTTCGGTGGATATACTTGACAGTTACTGTAGATTATACTAATAATATATAATAATATGATAATATTATATAATATAATGAACAAAAAAAAGATGAAAGAAAGTACAAAAAAACATTCTAAACGTAAAAAAATTCGAATCGAAGACTCCACGACTGAAAACATCGTTGGCTTCCAATTCCTGCGAATGTTAAAATATTAAGAAAAATAAATATGCTAAAGGAAATAGTAAAATCGCTAAATTTGAATTTGATATAACTTTATAACCAAGTCCAATCGCCAAATTCTGACTTTACCATTATTTCTATGATCAAAAAACACATATCCTATAGAACAGAAAAGTTATACCTATTATGAATTAAATGTCTCAAATTGCTATAAATTGCCCAAAAATAGATAAAATTTTACAAAAATTTTTTTGCCATCATAATGCACTTATATAGGTATTTTATGAAAATTTCTAATTTATAGATGTATTATTTCCTCAAAATTCAAATAAATTACACATCATAATAATACATATACTCGGAAAAAATGTGGTACTTAGCGATTTTTAAATATTTTTTTGTTTATAACTAGAATAACGTAATTTTAATACTGTACAAAATTTTCATGTCTTAAAAACTAAAATTAAACCTATTATGAATTACATGTCTCAAATTTGCATATTGCTTTAAATAGCATAAAAATGGATAAAAAATGTTCGTATTTATATTTACGTATAAATGTTTGTAGTGAAAATTTCATGCCACTAACATCAATATTTTCAGAGTTATGCAGAATTTTACCACAATCGTGTTTACCGCTTTTCATGCAAATGTTTTGATAGTTTTAGATTCTGAGTGGAGCGAGGAAGCTATTAATTTTACAATTTTTTTTTCTGTGTACAACTATTTAACCAGAAAACGTAAACCAATCCTTACAAGCTACTGGGTTTTCGATAGCAAATTTCATCTAGTTAGGTCAGTTTTTAATACGTAAGGAAAAACTACCAAAAAATGACGAAATAACGGCAAAATACGATTTCGTCAAATCGAGATTAATAATTTCTTCGTCATTTCGATACTACGATACGAATGATCAAAATTCTTGAAATTTTTACTGAATATGTAACTGTATACTTTATTTATATAATTTAATTTCAAAATTTTTTTATTCAAATTTTGGCTATTTTTACTATTGTAGTTTTTAAGGTATTTAAGTCATTTATATGGAAATTTTTGAGTATTATACCTGAAAATTTAATAATACGATGTTAATTGTACCTTCCTTTAATAATATTTAAAAAAATCTTAAAAATCGATAGTTACCATATTAATGTTTTTGATAAAATAATAAATTTTAAAAGTTGAAAATTTAGTACATTATTAACTAAATCACTTTACCTGTAAAAAAATAGTTAGGTATAGTCAATATTTTTTATAATAGCTATAACTAATTAATAAAGTTTATAAAAATTTTAATAAAATATAATATTATTGAAATTATAATTGTTATTATAATATAATCGACAGTAAAAAATAATAATTGTTTTAAATTCTGAGTAGAGCAAAGAAGTTATTGGTTTCACAATGTTGTTAATTTTATTTTATTTTATTTTTAAATACACGCGCATTTCGCACATGTCCCATAGTAACGTTGCACCTAAAAAATTTCTAATTTTTCAGCCATATTTTATTTAAAATAAAAATGCTGGAATGAAATATACTTTTGTAGTATTATGGTTACAACTTCATGTACATTTGACACTTATTACATTGATTATTTTATACTCATTACCCAATATAATTATTTAGACCTTCTTAGAATATATAATCAAAGTTTATTACTTATAGTATATAATAATAAGTATAAGAAGTGTGCTTAGTATAAATTTGGCTAAGTATTAAGTAATTACATAGGAGTGATATTTAGAACAGTACCTACAGGCCACAGCTCCTAAAATGCAATCTATTACACAAAATACGCTTATCACTTTTCAGTTAACTTTCCTAACCATAATTTAATACCTTTTATAATTAAATGGTTAAGTAATATTAATAATATTCGATAGTTCATTCCTCTCTGCTATCATATTACTGGAATATGTACTAGAGTACTGACTCTGTTGTTTTTCTTTAAATTATCGTACTTTTATATTGTAAAGTTATTCATTAATAATATTGAAATGACTGATTACTATTAAATTATATTGTTTTATATTTTATATAATATATTATGAGTGTCAAATAATTTTTTTAATATTTAATTCATGTCAATAAAGATTTCAGTTTTAAAATCATCCATCTCAAATCTATAGCTAAAATATAAATGTATATTGTCAAACATTATATGAATAGGTACTAAGTACACTTAAAACATACAATGTTACATCAACTTGGAAAATTTTTAGCTAAGCCAGTAGCTAGTGGCTAGTACTAGTCTTCAACCAAATATTTAAATTACCTACGTATGTTATAAGAACACTTAATGATAATTGATATATATTGACGGACAGTAATGCAGAAATGTATTTAAAGTGATTCATTTTTTTTGTTTTTTCTTAATATATTATATATATATTCAATTATAAGTGTTTGGGCCAATATGATTATATGTTACGTAAATTTTAATTTGAAAATATCGATCACATCAATGCGCGATAAACCGTCCGGCAATTAATTACTCCGTCCATTCCTCTTACATTCCTATGACCTAATTATTTTCCGTTGTATTTTATTATTATTATTATTGTATTATGTCTTATTTATCAATGTTTTATTTTAAGTTTATCTGTGTATTATATTATGTTATTTGATTTTGTTTATTACACACACATTTTTTTTTTGTCGTCGATCCGTGTTCGCCATCGTGGCAATTCATATTTACATTATGTATACATAATAGGAATATTATTATCTCCAAAAAAAAATTCTATTTAACATAAAACGTTTCTTTAGTACAAATTTATAATACCTATAATATATATTATTGTAAATTATTACTATTCACCAATTTCTAAATTTACCTAACATGATTTGATATTGTATGATTATTATTTTAATTTTATTTCACTGTATCATATATGTCATTTATTTGTTTAATTATGTTACTAGTATATAGAAAATTATAATATACAATAATTAAATCAAAGAGTTCTTACAATATTTTGTTGTTTTCAAAAACCAAAATAGGAACTAAACTCTAAATAAAATATACAATTCTAAATGTATATTTGACAGTAATAGTAATGTAATTATACTAAAATCAAGCCTAAATAATCTATTCTTCTATAATATATAATAATTTATTCTATATATATATATATATATATATTTTATAGAGAATGTCGTACTAAATCACATTTTTTTTTATGATTAAACTTTTGATCTAATTTTAAACATATTAAATAACATCATTAATAATAATATTTATGTATTCCGCTCAGAATCTTTATTTTTTCGAATGCAATGATTTATCGTTGCTTTTATATGCAGTAATATCCACCAATAGTATCCTCTCCGATAAGTATAGTTCTTCTACCCCTATTGACACTCAACGAACAAAGTGTACCTTTTTTCTTATGTATTTATTGAAAAAATTAAAAATCGACGAACGACCTCTCTAAAGTACTACCTAGATGCAATTTGCTACCAGAAAATAGTGCTACATGTAATGATCAGAGCATTTCTTCTTATAGAATTTTTGGGTACAGAAATAAAAAAATCTAATTCTACTGTAAAATAGAAAAGTTAAAATAAAATGAATTAAATCTCTCAAAATTGAAATTTGCTATAAGTAGCCCATAAATGTGTAAAAAAATTCTAAAGTTTTTTTGCTATCATAATGTACTTATATACGTTTTTGGTGAAAATTACAATTAAAAATAACATAAAATACAATGGCTCAACCAATTGGTTATATCGAAGCCAAAGTGCGAATAGTATGTGCAGTCTACAAAATTATGACATTTATCAAAGCTTCTATTGAGTTTAAAAATGATCAAACTAATGTGGTGAAACGCACAAAAATGTCTACAATGATAAGTGAATGTAACGATATTTGTAGATCTGTTGAAGATGATATCCAGATAATGGTAACCACTAAGGTCAACGTATTGTACCTAGTGACGTTCTGTATAAAAAATGTAGTACGTCATTGCTTGATTCTTTGATGTAATTTATTATGATCTGGTTGCATTTGACGATGTGTATAAATTGCCTCTATACCCAAACATGAACTGTTCATTCAAAGTGTGAATCGGTCTAGTGGTCAAAATAATTTATCCTTATTCCTACTACCAAAAAGAAAATATCTAATCTTCTCTCGTGTAATTACTAAATAGCAAGAGTTTGAAGAGTGAAGACCTATTCAATTCAATTTTGTCAAATATTTCACATTTACTCGATGTAGAAAAAATTTATTACATCAAAACCTCTCTTGAGGGTAAAACCTTTTCATTGATTAGTCATCTATCATTAACAGCAGAAAATTATACCAGTGTCTGAGATATTTTGAGAGCTAGATGTGGAAATAAACTTGATTTAGCGCGAGTTCGTCTAAATGCATTTTTTACGTTGCAAAATCCAATCACTCAAAATCTACAAAGACGTTACTCGATTTTATTCTGAATCATACAGCTGCTTTAGACAAATTTTGATACTCTTACATGGAGTCCACTCTTTATTCATTTATTTGAAAAGTATCTGGACTATAACTTTCGGTTTCGGTGTGTTATTCGTTGGTGATAAATATCATTCCCAAATCACTGAAATTTGTCTATTTTCTACACAGACATATTCGGTCTGCTCAAAGATTTTGATATGGTACAATGGAAGTTAAACCGAAATGTATGCAGTCAATTATCATTAAATCCCGTCAGGGAATACATCAAAAAGTTTTAACTACGACTACTAATATGTAACCTGTCTATTGTGAAAAAAATCTCACTCAATGCGCAAGTATCCTTTGTTTATTATAAAAGAACTAAATGAATATTTTTACACTATAGTTTGTTACATTTCAACTCAACTCCTTCGCCACCATCAACATCAAAAGTTCTGGTAACAAGTGAAACCAAAAGTGCTCAGAGCACTACATCTCTTGTTGTGAGAAGTCAACCGCAGAAAGTAGTACTACTCTCTACAGTTTTATTATATGTTATTTCCGCTAATGGTCATTATCATACGTTGAGAGTACTATTAGATAATGGCTCTCAAGCAAGTTTTATGACAGAACAAGCGGCGCTTGCATTGATGCTAAAACAACGCCATTCACCTGTGAATATCACCACGTTTGGAAATACTTCTTAATCTTCTGTTCGTATTTAATCTACATTAACTATGATGCCATGTGGTAAACAATCACCTTTGTTTTGCATTGATATCGACATTGTTCCACAAATAACTGAATCCACACCTTAGAAGCATACCGTGGCAGAGAATTGGGCACATATTAAAATCGTCCATTAGCTGATTCATTGTATTATCATACACAATCAGTCGATTTATTGTTATGAATCGATATTTTTCCTTTGCTGTCTCTCAATGATAAGTCTGTGGGTAATTCTCAAGAGCCTAATGTATTTGAAACCGTTTTTAGATGGATGCTTCTAGAAACGGTTGATAACCCAGTTTAACACAATGTAACCTCATTAATTTTATCTATTGCTGAAACGCTTGATTCAACTATAAAACGGTTCTGGAAACTTGAAGAAATTTCTGCTGTTCGTTGTTTAAGTCTTTTTGATGATTCTGTAGAATTAATTTACCAATAAACAACAACTCAACTCATTTCTGGAAAATTTGTGATTACACTTCCATTTTAGAAAGCTTATTAAGTTATGTGGTCTGGCTTAGTTTGAACTATGAAAATGGGCCAGCAACAGTAACTTTATTTTACAAGCTGTACCCGCAGAATGCAGAGCAATATCTCCATCTTATCTGATATTAATCAGCCCGAACTAAAAGTACTTAGTTTAAAATAGGATCCAATAATTGACATGATTTCTTTCGACACTAAACCATCATCAAACAATACGACAAACGTTCAGTGTTGTCTGATATTTCCCGTGTATTTGATCCATTAAATCTGTTGTCTCCTTTTACATTTTTGGACCAAACACGTCATGCAACATCTTTGGACTATAGGAATCATGTAGGATCATAAATCACCGCATGATCTTGCTATACTATGATTTTGATATCAATCATAACTAAAATTAACTGAAAATATTTCGATTACTCGTCTGATTATATCATCTAATGCTCTGTCAATACAACTCGGACAGTTCGCTCCTTCGGTCTGTTCGTGCTCTCTGTGCAAACAATTATATAAAATAATAATATATATATATAAGTAAAATAAGTATATATTTCAAAAATATAATGCATAAAAAGAAAGTGGCAGAGTATTCAGAATAGATAATGGGTAATAACTAGTTTTAACCATAAGTCATCCTCAGGTAACGATTGAATAGTTTTTCTTTGAATAATCTATATTTTCTTTTTTATACTATAATATGAAATAAATGAAATAAATATTAATAATAAGTATATTATTTTTAATTAATTGTATAAAATAAATTATTGAACTTTCCTAGAAAAAACATCACTAAATTTTTTTTAATCAGATTTAAAATCTAAATAAGCTATTAAAAATTTTAATAAAATCTGCGTAAAATTATTATTATTACCTATTATTATTATTTTTTTTAGATACTTTTACACTTTTTAATAATAGTACAATAAATTATAGTGTAATAGTTATTAAAAAAATGAAAAAATATAAATATATATTTCTACATTAGAATTTTTCAAAAGACAAATGTTTAAAATTTTTCTGTGGAACGACAATATTGTACTATATGAAAGGCGTGCAGAAAACCCGTTTTAGATTAAAAACAAAAAAAAATTCCAATTGAAAATATTTTAATCTATTACTCATTCGTAAGCGATTTTCGGAATCAGAATGTCTTGTGAACGTCGGGACAAATGAAAAACGGTTTTCCGTTATACGTTTTCAGTTTTTTTTCAATTTTTTGTTTTACTTAAATCTATTTTTGGAGATATAACGTTCTAACCCTTTTAACGTAGAAACATTTTGAGTGAAATAAATAATGATATCCTTTATGGTATTATATATATATTGTAATATATAGTATACAACCCGATAGGTGCCCATTCTACCTACCAGTTGATGTCCATTAAATATTAATGACAATAATTACTTCTGTACGATATTTTTTATTTATTTGCCTTAGAAAACATTATTTTTATCTGTTTGCTCCATAAACTGCGTATTTTTATACCAGAGTATATACCACCTATATTCTCGAATATTGTAAGTGTTAGGTCATCGTTTAACGAGCCCCTCTAATATCGGAGATATATTCAAATCATTAGACAGCATTCTGATTTTTATGATATAAGTAAATCATTATTTTAATTTAAAAACAATTAGAAAGATGATTGAAAATAAAAATAAATATATATATATATATATATATATTATGGGGCTGGAGTCAAGAATAATTATATCAAATATATTTTAATGTTCTGCAACATTACAGTTATCATCATATAGTATTTATCGATTATTTTACATTATCACAATATTTAAATGTTATCAAGTTCATAGTGTTGTGTTTTGTTAAAATTTGTGTTAATCATTTTTGTTGCATTTTTCAATGTTTATTTTAATCGTTCTTTTGACAAGCGAAATGAAAAACTATTTTGTAGATCACATGTGAAGAAGAATGGTCAGTGAGTGCCGGTGATTTCCATTGGCTATTGTCATTAGACTTAATTACATATTGATAGTTACCCGAGTCTTATTCTTATTTTTTTTATTATCAGTTTCACGTTAAGTAAGTTGTGTTAAGTAAACATGTTTTCAATGTCAAAGAAATCATTAGAGAAAATATTTGTTATATAAGTTGTTGTGTTATAAGACAAGTCTTCTGTTACACTAGATCCATATTTGGTATAATTAGAAGTAGGTAATTAAACTATAAATATTATATGAATAGATACTTACAAGTTATATAGATATAGGTATTTTGTTATTGACATAACTAGGAGGACTAAGGGGGTTTAGCACCCCTAAAGATAGTAGAAGCTTTCTAAGGGAAATTCTTTCGAATTTTTTTTTTGCTTTTTACGTACTTTTAGTAATCAAATTATTAAATTTATTGCAAAAAATGTGAACAACTTTTTTTTGTTCTTGATTTTTTTAAAAGTTCGGATTCAAATCCCCCCTTCTATTAAGTACCAAATCCTAGTTATGCCCATAATAAATAGTAATAATGGATGCTTCATGTCCATGCCCAGTTAGGTTAATAGAAAAATATAAGCATATTTTGCATTAACACACTATATTAATACTTAAGATTGTCATTCAAAAACCAGTTATCAATGCAAATGGAGTGCACCTAAAATATCAAAAGCTGGAAAAAATTTGTATTGTAAAGGAAAAAGAATTGAAGAATTATTTATTCCAAAATATCCACCCACTTCTACAATTATTTCAAATAATATTCTTGATTTTCAAATACCTTCTTTATTTAGAATTGTATATAATAAAGAAAAAAAATAGAATGTGAAACAACTGTTAGTACTGAAGTAATTAACTGTGATTTGGTTATTCATACTTTAACTTCTTGGCTATGTGTAAGTTCCGATGGAATTGTAGTATCTAATATGAAAACATTGGAAGTTATAGAAATAAAATGTCCAATATCATGTCAAAATAAACCAATTATCGATGGAACAAGAAAATTGAACTTTAATTATTTAATTAAAGATAGTAATAATATAATTGTATTAAAAAAGAGTCACATTTGTTATACTCAATGTCGAATACTAGTGTTTTGCTTTAGACTTAATTATTGTAACTTATTTATGTATTAATTTTTATATTTTTTATATTTTTTTAAATTGAAAATTTTAATTCTTTGTTAATAATAGTTAATAGAGATGATATATTTTTAAAAAACACTATAGAGAATTTGAGTGATTTTTATATTAAATACTATTTAAAAAAATGTATTTTTGATTTTAGGTTATAATATTATAAATTTAATTCTTAAAAATAAGTAAGAAAAAGTCTTTCTTATGTTCAGTTAATTTGTATTGTTTTTATTTAATAAGTTTATTAATATTTTAAATAGTATTTAATATGCTATTTCACCATACATATCTATAGAATAATATTTACTCTTAGACAATTAGGTATGTACTTCTCAATAGATTTGAAGGATTTTAATAAAATTTTTAAAAATGTATTTTTCATATACATAATATCAGTATAAGTATCTAAAATTTTAAAAAATTTTAATTTTTTTATTCAATTTGTATAATTTTTTTCCTTTTGTTATTCTATGACTAAATCAATGTATACAATAAACTTATTTTGTATATTCTTACATATAGATCATTAGGTTCAAGTTTTTTTTTTTTTTTAAATGTTATATAAAAAAGTTACCTATATCTATAATAATTATACACAGAATATCGTATATTTAAAATAATATAATGACAATAAACAATTCATTAAAATACTTTTTATAATAAAATAATTACATTTTTCAGTAAAAGTAATCAATTTTATATATCAATTACCTATTATTAAAATGGTGTATTTATTATACTTAGTTGTAAGTTTGTCACAACACAACATAAAACTATGATGTCATCAATACATTCTAAAAGTTCTGTGAGAATTTTTGTGTAATATATTATAAATATTTACTTTTTGAATTGATCTTTCTACGTAAACTCTAACACTAGTAATTTGGTAGGTATTAATAATTTCATCTTCAGTTATAATACCATTATGTATAAGAGGAGACATGACTAATATAGAATTTTTTTCACCTACGACAGTTTTTATTCCTAGAAAACCTTTATCAACCATTATTTCATCAACGGATTCTAGTAAATTTAAAAATCCTGAATTATTTATAATGAAACTATCCCTTGATTTCCCTCCATAAGCTTTAGAAACATGTATTACCATACCATAAGAAAAAATAGTAATTAAAAATTTACAAGCGTAAGCTAATTTGTAATTATAATACATAAAAATTAGTTGATTGACATTATTAGACTGCTCAGTTTTAATCTCAGTTCAATCGATTATTGCCCGACAGTTTGGATAATTAAATTTAAATCAATCAGGTAAGGTAGAAATAATTGTCTGCTTACTTGGCTAAAAGACGAACAATTTATTATTAGATACTAATATTGATAATAACGATTTAAAAATTTGTGAGCATGTAAAACGGTGTAATTATTATAATAGGTATATTAATAGCCGTGAATATTATTCCTAATTTAATTTTTATTAAACATAATAACAGCTTAACTGCCTTAATCTTTTTTAAATAGCACTATTCTGTAAGATAACTAAGAAACAAACTGAAAATGTCTTGATTGATCCCAGCAAGATAAATTAAATATTTTTCATTTTTATCGACTGGTAACCACAAAAATAATCTATAACTCAATCCATTTAACCTACACTAGAATCTACCATTACTGATTTGAAATATAAAGTTTCAACATTGACAATATTTGATTATATACTCACACTGTTATTAAAATAAAGCACAACTAAATACAAAAGTATCACTAATAATAATTAAAGAACATTGAATTGATACATCATATTTTACACTACTATTATTTGCATTTTGTAATTCTATTAAATTATCTAATTCATGTAAAATTTTTGAATTAATATTTGATGAAACTGTACTGTAGTTGTATATGGATCTTTTTATGTGACGATTAAAGCAGTCAGTACTGGTCAGTTTTCTGGTAAGATATAAAAATTAATTTCCTAATTTGTTATTAGAACTCGAAATTTTTAAGTTTTACTATTTTTTTGGTAAAAATTAACATGGTTTCGTACCGATACTGTAAGCTTATAACAACTGAATTATTTCATAATTACTCTCCAAAACTTATAGAATTGTCCACAGGACGCACTACATTACAACTTGCACGATGCCTATATCACTCAAAGTATTTGATGAAAACATTATATAATATATTATATTCATATGAGAAATTAATAAAATAAAAGTTTGTTCTATGGCATAATTATCAGCCACACAAAGTAAGGAATTAAATGTTTTTAAGATTCTAATAAAAAATAAGTGTAATTGTACTATAGTATATTCTTATGTATAATATATATATATATATATATGTGTGTGTGTGTGTGCGGTAAATAGGCAATTCATATATTTACTTGTGTAATATATAAATATTAAATATGTAAATTACCGTTTAATATGGTTCGATAGTTCAGGCATCCAATAAAATTAAAACTTGTGACATAAAGCATAACTGACAATTAAATAAATTGAATAAATATTTAAATTATAAGCGATTAAGTATGCAAATTGTATTTATATATGCGGCAATGTTTATTTTAAGTACACGTACCTTTGAAAATATAATACCTATCAAACATATTATACGAAAATATCCATAAGTATTCGATGTATAAAATATAATATATTAATTGAAATGTTTACGTAGGTATAAATTTTATTAAAATATTGAACTTTAGAGCCTGCTATCCGAATGAAAATATTTACAAGCACAACACGTAAAAACCCACTTTTTACTAGTATCTTTTATTTATTGTTTTTTTTTTTTTTTTTTTTAACATAACATTTGATTTACACGATTGTTTGATTATTATAGTCAATCATATAAAATTGAATGCATGTCGAGACACTCGAGAATTAAATTTTTATACCAAAATCGTAACAATTTATAATATCAACTGTTCCTATATCTATGTAGTTATAATATTAATATTAACGGCCTGTTGACAAAGGTACTGTAGTGAAAATAGTATTAAAATAAATTGTAATTTGTACTCTAACTAAAAGGAATATCGGCATACTATTTAGATTTCTAACGTAAGGTTACGATGCTTTTAAGATTTTATGTATTTTGAATAATTAATTGGTTGCTAACATCTAAAACTGATTATACCATTGTATAAAATTGCATGAAAGTTATATTCTCTTTTTCTAATTGTTTGAAAATATTTGTAAAAAAAAACGTTCTTTTAAAACTACACCAAAATTTTACTGAATAATATTAATATTTTATTATTGTAATTATTCTCACTATATTTCATCATACGTTATATTAATATTTATATATTTCTGATTGAATTAAAGATTTAAAATCAGAAATCTCAAGAATGAATATAACACAAATATGTATTACACTTGGATATATAGGTATGGGTTTTAGTTTTTATTGATTACCTACGCGTCGGTAAAAATGTACTATAATGACATTAGTGAAATATAAAAATCAAAATTGAATTTTTTTTTAAGACCTTATAAAAAAACATTGCAACAATTGCCATTAGTTAAAATTTATATATATATTTTCCATATCAATTAAATAATACTTTATAAACACATTATTAATTACACAAATACAATTAAAATGTGAATTACATACGAAGTTTTTACAGATATCAAACTCGTTGCAATTTTTTTTTTATATATATAATTAAATATGTTAGCTATATTTATTATAAAATTAATAATTACTTTATTTACAAATAAAAATAAAAATACATTTTGATTAAAAGGTGAGTTCAATTTTTTGATTTACCAATTTTATCAGTTAATACATGTATATTTTCAACGTAAAAAAATAATGTTATTTGTATTATTGCCTAAGTACAAATTATTCAGAAATCCATATTTTCTGTTCCTCCCTAATTATATACTTCTAGTTTTTACTACAATACTTATAAAAAGTATACATTTAATATCAAAATATTTATGTATTATAAAATTGATTTAGAATTTTCAAAACGTAGTTTTAATGATTTTTATTCGGTTCATAACATGATATAACTATATTTGATGAATGTATTACGTTTTGACCTAAAAAAATGGTAATAATACATTTAAAAAAAAAATAATATTTTATTATTTTATACTATTATACATTACCTTTTAGATGCAATATAAATTTTTTTAATTATAACAACATTAAACTTAGTATAAACTAACAAAATATTAATATAAAATATTGTTGGAAATAAATGTAGTTTTATACTTAGTTTTCTTTTTTAAAAAATCCATATTTTTTACCTCAAATTTTATGATTTTTTTAAAATAAGATGATCGTATTTGGTTTTTGAATAAAGTATAGTAAAAATTTAGAAAATGGCAGACATTAAAAAAAAATTTCATTTTGTAAAAAATTGACTATTAAAAACAAAAAAACGTTTTTAAGTTTGGTGTAAATCCGATAATATAAACAGAACTTGCTTACTTATTTTTAATGCACACTTGCTTTTTAAGTTATTATAATGATTCACTTATAAAAACAAAATATTTTCAAAATGCCTTTTCTCATCATCAAAACTCTAAAACTTTGTACTTTTTAAGTTTTTTTTTTTATCTGATTCTATTTTCTTAAGTTTTTTATGTAATCAGATTTAACATAGTTTATTTTTAAGTTATTTAAATTTATTTTTGATTTTTGATTCTTTGTAACTTTTAATGAAAATATTTATGGTAAAATTAATTTAGCATGGGTGGAAGTTTGGAAGTTACAGGCTTTTGAAGTTCGTTGCGTGGCCCGCAAATAGATTTAAAACAAGGGATTATATTATTATACTGGTGTTACGATCTTTTGCTACTCTAATATTATATTTTTTGACTTTTAAGTGTAAGTGTTTTTGTTTAGACCTAAATATTGGGCAAGTCACTCACAGACTACGCCCACTAGGACAATTTAAATGGAAAATATTCATCAATTTGTTGTGAAAAACCATATCGGGTACATAAAAAAACCAAGTAAATGCGTTTTGCGTGTAATTATTTATTTAAAAATAAATATAGTTAGTATTTACGGAACATTATCTGAAACAATAAAATTAAAAATATTAAACGAAGATTAAATAAGAAAGCCTGGGTATAGACAGCTATGGAAGAATGATCCATCACCTTTCGGTTCTCGGGAAAAATACCTATAGTGTTATTATTATTATAGTTATTTTAAATTTCAAAACATTAATAAGTTATTGCATTTAAAAATAATAAATTGGAATAGTTTTATAATATATTATTATTGATAATATACCGGAAAATATAACAAATTAATTTGTTATTTTTCAATTTATAAATATTTTCCGTTGTAAAAGGTAGTTTTTCTTTACGCTTAAGAAAATACTGGAAAAATCGAAAATTATAATTTTAATAACTATCAATGTAACTAAAAAAAATTTCCATAAAAAAGAAAATTATTCCAAAAGTTCTGTTCAACTATTTCTACCTAAAAATATATATTCATATTTATTACAGTCTTCGATAAATAATAATTCATTGATAAATAAATACGAATAGAACTAACTAAATATGATAACTTTATGTAAACAGAAGTATATATATATAGTATTTATGAAATTACATATAAGTCAACAAATAAGTATTTTTATTTACAATATTATTCTATTTTATTACTGTTGTCAAACCGATGCCACAATGCAAATGACACGTTTACTTACAAGTATTTTTTAAATATTTTCTTTGTTTCGGCAATGGCGTAATTATAGTTTTCATCAAAGCGTATACTTAAACTATTGTTTTTTTTAATAACGTTCACTGTAAAATTAGAGAATAATATTTGTGTAGTTATTAGAGTTAATGTGGTCGCAAAATAGTCTTAGAAAAATTATGACAAATTGTATATTTAATAATTTTATATTTGATATTATAAATGGTTTCTATGATAAAAGTATTATCTGTGTATACTGGATTGGTTTTTTAATAGGTATGTAGTCACTGGTCATGTATTTTTTAATTCATATTTTCAAATCGGTCATTTAGAAAACAGTAATACCAAAAAGTATAAAAACGTCGTCAAGCCGTGTCCATGTATAAATACGTTTTTTTTTAAATATATCATTTTTAATTCTTAGCGTTCTAGTTAAAATTCCTCGGAACATTTTGGTTATTTAAATATATATATATATATATATATATTTTTTTTTTTTTTTTTGTTGTTATATATTGTAAATATTTGACAAAGAAAATAATTTGTGAATTTCCTATAAAATATAAAGGAATACTTCAGACAATTACAATTAAAATTATGATATAAATGTGAGAAATATAATAATTTTTTATACCGAACTTTCTTCCTACTTATTATTCCAAATGTAAATTATTTATCTATGCTTTCAAATCTAAAATAATAATATAACATTATTTTTTGAGAGTTTGACAATAGTTTACCACTTGAATCTGGACGGTTATTTATAATTTAAAATTGATTAAAAACTTTGTTATAAATAAATAAATAATGTGTTTATCAATGTACCAAAACGAATTTCTAAGTCAAAATCAATATGTTTTTTTCATCGTTTTAAACCAATTCTTAAAATAGAAAGTTTTAAACATATTATAAAAATTATCTGTATTTAAGATGTCCAATGTCTATTATTAATAAATTATTATAACTAAAAAGAGTTCTATGACGGCGATCTATATAGGCAAAACAGGAACGTACATGCGTTTTTAAATAATTGTAATTTTTTCTAACTTATTTATTTGAATACAGTAGTATTTTATACATATAATAATGAATAAAAATAAAACCTGATATTCCAAAAGTTCAATGACAATGATAATAATGTTAAATGAAAATTATTGTTAGGTTTTAATTTTTTTTAAGTTATAATTATTTAAATAATTAAATATTAATAAATTCTTTAAAAATTCAAGTTGGTGTCTAAATAAGTATTAAGAGGAATGCTTCAATCGTTACATACTTATCCATTTATCCGATATTAAAATTTTTTTGGTTATAATAAAAAATATATATCGGTAACCATGACAAGATTATGTTATTTTCCAATTTAATTAGATTGGTTATAATTTTTCGTTATGCTTTTTAAAACTACTTGGAAAATCAAAACATAACCACTAAAAAGTACTAATAAATTAATTATATATAAGAGACCACTAAACTTAAAAACTATCAGTGTACTTCATTTATCTAAAAAAGTATTTACATATATAAAAAAATCATCTATAATAACAAATACATACCTCATTACGCACAGATTCTAAAATATGAGATCTAACATCAGTAAACAGTTTGATTTTTTTAGTACCCATTTGAAAATATTACCCCAATTTGAATATTTTTTCTAATAATTTTAAACATAATTTTTGTAATAAAAATTTAATTCCTACATCAAAATATTTATATTTTAATATTTTAATATTTTAAATTGGTTTCACTTTAATAACTTTTTTTTTATTTAAAATTATTTTTTCTTCTTACTTATAAAAACCATAATATAGTAATTTCTCCATGTAGTATTATAAGACATAAAATAATGATTAAAAATTAGATCTTTTAGAATTTGATATAATTATTAGAATACTGAATAGTAAAATAAATTAGGTATTTATATTTTACAGATATTTTGGTTACATTATCGTTAAGTATTAAAATAAGACTTTTAATAAATATGTGGGTAGAATTATTGATAAATTTTTAATAAAAAATTTTTCTTGACTACTTAATATATAATAATAAGCGATAAAAAGCAGTGTTTAAATAATTTTGACTTTCATATTAGTATATTAAATATTAAAGAACATTGCAAATCAATAAAGTAGCTTGAATCACTTAGCTTGAGTGTTGCAGATATTATCCTTAGATATATGTTCATATGTAAAATTGTTAAACATAAAAAAACAATCAAATCATTTTCCGTTTTCCGAATAATTTCTTAAAAAACGGCTCACGTGTATCACTTAAAAAACTACTATGAATACGTCATATCCCGGATGGATTTGATTATTTGATTAAATAGATTCTTTTTTAATAGAAATCGCATGCTATTACGGGTTCGTGAATATAAACAGTGCATTTATATACGAATCGATTAAATGTAATGTTTTCGATTCGATCCGGGTTCACCAAGATTTTAAATTATCAGACATTAACAACATTCTGGTGTTCAACAACAACGATATTTTCAAAAAAAAAAAGTATTTTTATTTGACCGTGGTACACTTGCGGATTATAATGACGATGAAAAGGTGGAAGCTGTTTAGCGATGAATAATTTAAATAGAAAGAAAATTAATGTTTAGACATTAATTGCACGCGCGCTATAATAAAAACGGCACGTTTACAAGGAAATTTACTTCTGGTAACTTTCAAACCCCCGACGGCTGATTATTTTCATTTTCATTTTTTTTTTTTTTTTAGTTTTCGTTAAAATAATTCAAAGGAGAGGAAACTTTATCGAAAACCGCAATACGGTAAATCACGTTTTGCATTGTAACACAGACGAGCGTATATCTACGGGTTCGGATACTAACTGGTATAAAATGTCAAAAGACGGAATATTCTGTATAGAAGGATGCATAGTACTATTTAATGGATATTTTCAACACATTGGTGCAAAAAACAGTAGCATTACACACTTAAGGTTTCGATGATTGTTACTTAATTATGTATTCGGATTTTTTAAATTATAAACACATTTTTTTTAAATATTAAATCAATAATATATAATATGATTTATGCACTTTAAAAAGTCATTATTGTACTAATATAATCGAGCATGTGATTTATACAGACTATCCACAGGTGTCAAACTTGGAAAATGACCTCATGTACTTCATATACCTAGTGAATGCAAACGAAAATGGCTATTTTTGTGTTTTGCGAATTCAAAACTTTTAAGGGTAGGTACTAACAGTAGCTATTTAACTTATTTTTTAATTTATTGCAAAATTAAATACATCTTGAGATTAATGGACACTCAACACCCCTATTTTGGTATGTCACATGATTTTTGCGACTTTTAGATGCCGGCATTACACAGCATATATAAAGCACTGGATTTTGGGGGTCGGTAAGTCTTATGATGTATTTTGTTTTTCAATAAATTTAAAACTAAATGAAAAGCAAAACAAAAACAAAAGGCGTATAACCGTTTTATACACGTGGAAACCTATGCTTCTTAAGTTCGTGACGGCCGGGCGATGAGAGAGAACACACGGGAAGAGACAATTGGTAGTTGGCTTCAGTGGGCGAGGGATGTATTGTTGATAACTCGACGCACTGTGCGCCATCTATCAGATAGGTCTAAGGTTTTCTTATGAAAAAATATTATTATTATTTATTTATTGATTAAATTTGGAAACAACTATAAGTTAAACAACAGCATAATAAAACATCGTTTTTAAAAATGTCACGAAAGGGGTATATTTCCCCTATCACCCCTCCCACAAAAAAAAATACGCTACTGCGACACCCGACGAGCGATGTACATATATTTTGATAACGGCCTTTTTTATGGCTTTATAACGCGTATATCCAAACGTAGTCTGATGCATCGAAACGAATTCGTCAACGAACGAATCCTGTAGCTAACAAACCGCTCAATACATCAAATGTATTTAGATTTCTTTCGCTATCGCTCATTTAATCTACCAAGAACACCAGAAACATATTTTGTGATTATGGTATTTTTCCACACCCCGTGCACTCTATTAATTACACGTTCTCCTCGACCTGTTATCAGAGTACGTCGGTTGGTGTGGTTTCTGCAGAATCTATAACAGCGATTGATCTATAACGGACAGATCGAAAATACAACATATTAATGTGTATAATGTATATTATATACGTATAATATACGCGGTTATAATGTGTCTGAGATAGGTTTCTATATTTGTATACATTAAACACCATTACGGTCTCTGATGTGTACAATATTCCATGTACAATTCAACAAAATTTATATCATAATAATATATATACGAGTATGACTTCTCTCCCCCAGGCTCACGGCGATATAATATATTTATATGTGTGTATGTGTGTGTATGTGTGTATGTGTGTGTGTGTGTGTGTGTGTATGTACAATGCGCTGTCAATTACAAGTCCGCACCACGTTTGAAACGCATAATAATATAATATCATACGCGCCTTTGACACACCGACGCGTATATTAACACCGTTCTCTGCATAGATATATACAGATATACATGGTATTATACTCGAATACATATATACATATATACATACCTAGGCAATGGTTATGGCGAGCGGAAATGACAACAAAACGCCCGAAAACTCAAAGCTCGAAAAATGTTATTTAATCGTTATAATGATAAAATATATCCATAGGTCTTAAAACGGAAAACTACATTAAGTATATAACAACAAAAAATAAAATAAAATAATAACACGTTCAATTTTTACGGAAACTATATGTGTTACACCATGTCAAAATCGATAAAATATCCCTTTGATTCGGGTAAGGCATTTCATTTGAACTTTGATAGGCACACTGTAGCACTGTAGCCCATAGTAATACCATAGAATATACTGAATGGAAACTGCCGACATTTTGAAATATTGCCCTACATTTTGAAATTGCTACAAGTGACCACATCAGTAGGTAATTCCCAATATTCTATGAGATTTAGCCACACTGTTTATGAAGCGTGTTATTATACTAGCTGATTATATTGATTTTTTGTGATATCCTTATTTCTAATGTAATCAATTAAATATAAAACTTTTATGGAAAATAAAAAATGTTTGTCCACTTTCCCACGACAATTTTCGATCACTTTTTTTTTTTTTTGCATTTCTCTTATCGCATGGTGTAACACAAATACACAACGCCATTGAGTATTGTGTTTTGAAAATTTCTTAATTTAAATTTTCAAAATCACAAGTTACAACAGTGGATATTCGATGCACACTGAATTATTGTTATTCTGTGTACAAAAATAATTTTGGTGGAAATAAAAAGTAGTTTTTTAGTTTCCCTAAAGATACTATAAGGTAAGAAATATTTTCTATAATAACCACTTTTAAAATAATATATTTCTTTATTTAAGGTGTACTCTGTAGATTGTAAAATGTATTCCTGTTTGTTTACCAACCACAAATACTAGTAATCTTGCAAAAAAATATTGGTCGTGTTCACTAACTTTGAGAATAATATGTATATATTATATCAAAACAATAGGCTTTTTCCACTTTCAGTTGATACCGACTTTATTTAAAAATATGTTATAGAATGATTATTATTATAAATTACTATTACTACTATGAATTATTATTAATTATTTATATATATATATATATTATATAATATATTTGTTATTAGTATTTTATGGTAATGTATATTTCTTCTCCTTCCATGATTCTGTCTTTTTGATTTATAATCTTTCAACAAACTAACTTGAACTAGTTCTTATTTCTAGTTCATACATGCATGGAACTTGAACTTGAACTAGTTTTTTTTTTAAAAAAAATATACACATCACTAATAAAAGACCACACATGAAATGTCTTTTCATTTTTTGAAATATATTTTTTAGTATAGGTCCCATCGTTTCTATTAATTGTAGCACATCTGATTTTTTCGTCCTCCGTGTCCATAGGATTTTCTATTACTATTCTGTAGCACTACATTTTAAATGCTGCGAACCGATTTTCTATACTCTTGACGGTATATTATTTTATTTCAAGTTAAAATTCATTAATTTTTTTTATTATAAATCTATCTTATTTTTTTAGATTCTTTTGCGTCGTCATCGACATGATTTGAGGCATTATCAGTTGGTAGTCAGACTCCAAGTCTTTAGTTATAAGGACTAAAGCATATATTACAGGTTCATTTTTTCTATATAGGTATTTGATTCATGTAAATGTTTTATCTTTGAAAACATTATAAAACTTTAAAAATTATTAAATACCTAACGCATATAATTTATCGTATTTACTATATTTGTGACGAGTATTACTTTGTGTAGGTATATAGTTTCAAGTACCTATTATTTGTTGCTATTTTTTATTATTACTATGTATAGTATTTTGTTTTATTAATGTTGAAATTAAAGAAGATATCCTACATACATTAGTTATGTAACTGTTTGCGCCGTACCTATTTTTGATTGCGATAATCAACTCACGACGGCGACGACCCGCAATCTCCCGTCCTTATATGTCTTCCCTTTTTTTCTCTTAATTAAATCTTATGTGAATTATAAATATTATTATTCCAATTATTATTGTTATTATTATTACTGTTGTTACCATATTATCTGTTGTTTTTGTTTCATAATTCTTGAATGTATATCTACTATTATTATTATTTATTGTTTAATTGCTAAATTTTCAGTCAGTCGAAATATTATCGTTTGCTCGACTCCGTCGACATGTATATTATTGTAAATCCTTTTTTTCGTGTTCGCCATTGAGGCAATATATTCAAATATTTTATTTTCATCGTTCGTCGTACCTGTGTATATTTATTTGTCGTTATCGTTCTTTACTCACTATTATAGCATTGAAAATTATATAGGTATTCTAAGTGTGTAATTATTCATATAAAATTCGTCAGAATAAAAACAAAGAAATGCCGAAATATCCTTCAAACAACCTGCGTGTTACATGTAATTTGTTCATCCTGTTACCTTCTCAAACCTAACTAGTGCACATACTCATTGTCGGTTGTGTTGGCGAATATATGGTTAACCTTCATCATTCCAGTAAACAAGACTGGTGAATCCATTTCATCATCGGATGTGCGGATTCCAGTTTGGTCACTCCACAAGGATCCGGTCAATGAGAGTGCAGCGGTGAGTACCTACGTTATACATCTACGGGACCCACGGACTTGTCATCCTCACAGATCCCGTCCACTCGTACGGAGATATTGTAGCAATATTTAGTTGTTAAGATTATACTATTGTAATTATTTCTCTTATATTGTGTCCTATATCCCTGTTCCGTAATATAACTTTATTTTTCCTATTCCCGTACTCTTCGTCATCACTGTTGGGCATCTTACGTTGCCTACGCGATCAAATAAAAGGTGCATGTCCTGTAAATTGCCTATCCGATGATAATGAGGCTCATGTCATTTAGGTTGCCTAATCAGGCAAATTTCAGGTAAAATAAATTTTTTTTGTTTTTATCGTGTGGTTTAGACCACTGGTCCTTCGGTCAGTCTGTGCATTACGCGCGCACAGTAACAGTCGAGTAGACATTTTGTTTGTGTAAAGACAGTTGTCTAATCTAGAGACTTGTTTTGTGCTTTCTAGGATATTCACTATCCCATCAATTATTAATATTTAATAAGTATTATTGTATATAAAAGTGTATTGATTTTGTAAATATGTTCTTAAATGTATATTGTAATTTAATGTATTATATTAGTTTATATAAATGTATCTATACTTTATTATAATTATTCAAGATTTTGTACCTAATTCAGTAAGTAATAGTACAATTTCTATATAAATGAGGTAATTTACCTATTTTAACCATATAACACCATATTTACCCATCCACAGGTTGTGAAAACCAAGACTCAAAATCAAAAAATTATTGTACACTGTGTGTTTTAAATATTAATTTAATAAAAATACATACCTACTCTGATTATAATATGTAATGTATATTCGTAACAATAATAAAAAATGACTAAGCTATTATTTATTAATTTAAAATTTCATTATTATTAATTAAAATTTTTATGTTTATAGAAACCATAAATATGTTAATAAAAAAAAAATATATAAAAATGATAATTTAGTGAAATGTAAAAAAATTTATTTATTTTAGTATAATATATAGGAAAGTGCTCCATAACTTCGTGAATATTTTAAATTCCAGTTTTATTAAGAGAGCCCGCAAACTACAGACTTTTTATCGGCTGATAATTTAGCCGGCTTTTAAATTAGCATGAAGATGTATTTAAGAGCGCACTTAAAAATGATTTGGTATCGGCCAATTAATAAGTTTGATGGGTGACACGATTGCCTTCAAACTAAATATAGGCGGCAAACTATCGGCCGACTGCTTAATCAGCATGGCGCTCTTCCATATCTCGCACATATATCGATTCAGTAGTCGGCAGACTCGACCGATAGATTCATTTTGACATGGTATGTCGCTGCTTGTCTAAACGTCTATCAAAAATTTAATACAGGAAATTGAAAAAAGACCCGCGCTCTATAAAAAAATTATTTAACAGTACTCTGAAGTGAATCAGAAGAACGTATTCACTTCACTCAGAATCTAAAATACAGGTATAATGAGTAAGGTGTATTATACTAAATACAAAAAATTAATATATTTGAAATGTGGTATACCGGTAAAATCGTGTATTTATTTAATTAAAACAAAATAAAATAAATTACATACCAATATAATTTAATTACGTAAAAAATGTAATATAAATCAAATAATATTATTAAATATTACATTATATTAAAATATAACTCGAATAATAATTTTATGAAATTAAAAATAAAATTATGTAAATTAAAATTATACCAACTTCCTCTCTCTATATCCTAACCAGCACGTTAAGTACTTTCCTGGTTTTTTTATTTTTTAATTCGTTTTATTATTAATTTTATTATATTTTTAGATTATTGTTTAAAATACGTTTAGGAGATGGGAATTCAGCACCCTCGCAGATTGTGCCCTCCGCGTTTGTTTTAAAGTGCAATATTTTTAAGGAGGTTCGAGCTACATATAGGTAATTAATATGATAAAATAGTCAATTTGGTATACTTATCGAAAAACGCTATTATCCAATTGTGTTTTCATTCATTTGAATTTAAGATAAATTATTAACTTACTGTAATAAGAAACATAGTTTATTTATAAACTTTTAAATTATAAAAATAAACAGCGATAAGATGAAGAAATATATGTACCTTTCAGTAGTATTTATTTTATTTTTTCGTTAAATAATATGTGACACTGAAGAGGTTCATATGGGACTCATGATTTCACATTACTACACAATATATAATTTATATAATATTATATATATATATATACAATATGATTTTTAAAGTTAGTTGTTGTAGTATATTATAAAAATAACAAAATAAACCGTTATACAAAAATAAAATATGATTAATTAATTTTAAATAATATTAATTATTAAAAAAACATCGGAAAGCCCACTCTATGATTGTGATGTATTACGGGTTTCCAAACGTATTTTAAACAATAATCCTAAAACAGTTGTAACGATTTTTTTTAACCAAATACACTTATGTATATTTCAGTACTTAAAACTAATAATAATAATATCAATTGTAAATATTGATATTGGTGAGCAACGAACAGATAACCGTATAATATAAAACGAATAATAATAATAATAAAATATAAAATGTAATAATATTTTCAGATAACAAAATTACCAAACTGATAACTATATAGTTACATAATGTGTACTAGTAACTTCGGACAGATAGACGTGTGGACATAACGGAGATAAATATCCAAACTTATGTATAAATACCTAAAAGTATAAATAATATAAATGGTTGAAAATATAAGTAACGGAAATTCTAAAATGTAGATAGTAGATGCACTTTGGTTCTGAAATCTATACATTTAATTAAATAATCGATAATGGTATGGAACTTAACTAGAATAAATGTTCTGTAATCACTTTTAAGTTTTTAACAAACTAATTTAACTTTTGAAAATAATTTATTTAATTATACATTACAACGTTTGTCTCTAGTTAATGACTTGGATATTTTTATTGATGTTAAACTAAAATTCAATTATCATATAAATAGAACAAAAAATAAAGCTTATTCAAAACTAGGCTTGAACGCAGCTGTTTCGAATTTAATAACTCACTCGCAATACAAAATATATATTAGGTACTCATTGGTTAGGTCCCAACTAGAATACGTAGCTCTAATTTGGTCTCCCAACTCTATTACGTCTACTCAGAGACTAAAATCTATACAAAATGCTTTCTTGAGTTATTCATCATTAAAATGTAGAGTTAAAAAACAGATTATGATAGAACCTTGGGATTTTTTAATATTTCTTCCCTGAAAAACCGAAGAAATAACCTCATAAGTTTTTTATTTAATTTGCTTAATAATAAAATAAATTGCAGTTATTTATTGAAAAAACTTAATTTTAAAGTTAACAGCAGCAACACTAGAGATACTAATATATTTTTTTACAAAACATTCATTCAAATTATTCAATTAGTTCCACCAACTAATATGCTAATATGTAAATTGGTAATTCTACTAAACTAGATATATTTTCTTGTAGCAGTAACGATATTAAAAATTTATCTAACTAAACTTTATTATATATTATTATTAATTCTTCACTTTATTTTTCAAATGACATATACTAAAATATTTATATTTTTACACTTACGTTTATACATGTATTTATACTTATACGTTTACACCTATTTCGCTGTACTCTAATGACTGTAATATTATGCAGCTTTTGTAATTGGAATTATTTTTCCCGTATAATAAATAATAATAATCGACAAAATATTGGGGGTAAATTTTATGAATTTGAAAAAAATACATAATTCAAGGGAAATATATACCTAAATTATTATTATTACGTTAACTATATATTATATTTAGTATATTTAAAAATGCTGGGCAAGTTAATGATTTTTTTTAACTCAGTCAAGTTAAAATAGAAAAAAATAATAAAATTTTATAGTGTTTTCTTAAGATTCTTAACGATTTTTTCATACCGAAGTTAAGTTAAGTCAAAATAACTTATTGACTTAACTTAAGTTAATTTTTTTTGTACGAGTCAATATAAAATTTGATACATACAAGTACCTATAATTAAAACCCTAATATTTTTTTGGAAATACTGGTATTTTTAAATTTAAGTATTTGAACATTTTTAAAAATCATTAACATAATATTGAAAATACTACAATGTATTTATAATAATTATTATTAATATTGACATCAAATAGGTTCATAAAAATGTTTGATTAGTAGGTACCTACTCTTTTCTTCAAGATGTTAACAAATATAAATTGCTAATCATTGCAAATTAGTTGGTACCTACCTAAATATTATTTGACGATGGGAAATCTAATAGATTCCTAATATAATATAAAGTATAATAATACGGAGAGATTATTATATAATATATAGCTGGTATTCTTGTTTTATTTATATTTTCGGAAAATAAATAATTCTTATTCTTATAATATAATAGTTATTAGAAACGACTAAAACAACATTATTTTTATTCAACCATTTTGAGAATAGACACAATATGAAATCAAAATGTATTCAATGATTTCAAAATTAACTTAAATGGGTTTTAATTAAAATTAGCTCGTTATTTAAAAGTCAATATAATTAAAAATAAGTTAAATTAATAAAATCGATTATAAAGTACAATTATTTAAAAAAAAATAAATAAAGTTAAGTTAAAAGTTAAAATTAACTTAACATTTAACTCATTAACTCGTTAATGCCCAGAATTGAATTATTTCATAATCCAGTGTAAAATCAAACTTTGAATTTTTTTATAAAATATACTAGTTGGAGTAACATACAATTGACTTGGTAGTTAAAATACCACTTTGAGGCATAAACATCTCACAATATAATTTATAAATGATTGCCACTAAAAGCCCAAAATCGATAAATGATAAGTATTTACTTAATTCAGTTTTAAATAATTGCTAAAAATAACATTTTATGCATTACGTTTTCTAAATTCTTATCTCTATTGCTTACATTTTTTTCCATTTAGGAACGTTTTGAACGAACACTATTTTCAAAAATAAACTACCTACTTCATATTATCAAATTTATTGAAACTATAATATTTTATTATACTTAACATCGTCCGCAAAAATACTTTGAATGATATTGACGACCCTTATTATTAGTTTTGATGTATTTATTTTTTCGGCATTTTTCATCGTTTTCACTTCTATACAAACGATATGACCATTTACTGTTCTAACGCCCATACCTTAAATTTATTTTATTTCGGCCATTTGTAAATATTAAATTTCCATATCCTACATAATATATACGCTCGTATGACGCGATGCATCTCAACGTTCGGACCTTTTATCGCGTTACACGAATTATGGGCTGCTAACGGTTGGACCCAAGTGTACGTCAGGTACTATCTACGATTAATTTCTCATATTAAAACAAAATATACCTAATTGGATCGCATTACTGAAATTCATTTCCAAACAAAATTATAAATTAATGTTATATTTTGAAAACGCCGGTCAAAGTCTAAAACATTATAATACCCTTTTTTGGAATTTCGTGAAATAATATAAATTGAAAAAATATTTTAGGTCAGCAAAAATCATTGAGGTGATTCAATTCTGATGTGTATAAATATTTAATTACTTCAGATTGTCTTAATTTATATAAAATTATTATTATTTAATGAAAATGTATTCTAAAAGATTTCCAAAATTATTAACTATATAGTTTATATCTACAATACATTATATTTATATTTGTTTATACGAAATATAGGTATATGAATATGGTTTAGTAGAAAAAATTCCGTCTCCTGTTTTAATAACGAATATATTATCCTTTATTCCATGGATATTCTAACAGTTATCATAACATATTAAATTATTAACCTATAACTACAGACATGTAATTGTATAACATAGTTACAGACGAGTTCAAACAATTCTAATTATTAGCATTTTTTAGATATACTTTTTTATACTATACTTATAAATTTTAATAAAATGTGCTGCACATATTTCTTTCGATGTATATATGTGGCATTTGCACAGGGAGTTCTAAAATTCGAGAGGTATAGTAATTTCGTCCACATTACGAAAGTTCACCTTGCGTTAGTTAACTTTATGTTTAAAAACAAGGGTTAGCAAAATTTTTCATAAATAAACTTATTTACGAAAAGTATACAATAGAGAAATAAATAGAGATGTAAGCATGAACATTTTCAATTTCAAAATGTTTTTTTCACTGAAATTTTCTGAAAATTTTCAATGGTCATTAAAAATTTCAAAATTTTGATTTTTATATATATTTTTTTTAATATTTATTAATGTGAGGTTGTAATAGTTGCGTCTCATACTATTCATAATTATGTTCTATAAATGTTTAGATTATTTACTTTTTATATTTTTCTATTTGTGATCAATGATCATACATTTACTCCTGGAATAATTATTTTAAAGTTATTTAAACATATATTTAACATATAGGTATTATTAAAATTGAAGTTTTTAATTATCTGTACTTACTTTTATTATTAAATAACTAAAATTATTTAACAATAAAGTATTTAATAAAAAAATTACACTTACTTAAAATATTTAAAAAATTTTCAATTATTTTAAAATGTTCGTGAAAATTTACATCACTAGTAATAAACATTAAATCTCTCCCCTCTGGTGAAATCAAATGTTCGAAACTCCATATGTTTAAAATGTAAATAAAAACAGTTTCCAAAATGTCTATAACTAATAATAATATTATTATTTGTGTATTTCTAGAGTCAATGAGAATTTTATTAAATATTACAACCAAAGAACAAATGAAAAACTTATTTTAAGTTGGCTGAAACAATTAAAGGAATAATTAAACACACAAAAACACCAAGAATAACTTTGTTATGTTGACGTATTTAAATAACTGTAGGTAAAGTAACATAACTGTAAAAAAAAAAATTGTATGTCTATAATATTCCTAAATATGTAATGAGTAGGGATAGGAAGTTATAGAATCTAAAATAGACAAAATATACACAAAAAATCTAAAATTGAAAACAAAAATATTAATAACAATATTATATAAGATAATTAATGTACAAATTATTGTATAAATAGTTCATTATAAATATAAATAATAATAAGATATCTTAAAATTGAGTTGCTTTGAGTTTGCTTCCTTATTTATATTTATATTATCTCTATATATTCCTTTAATAAGAGCGGATCTATAGAAGGATGAAATGAGGGAAACTTCCTCCTCCCAATAAGAGGTTCTTGTATAATATATTTATAACATAAGTTTAACCTTTTTTTTTCGCTTATTTTTATCAATTTTTTTAACTTATTTCCCCTCCCCCCCCCAAAAAAAAAAATCTACTCTTAGATTCGCCAATGTTTAATAGATACATGCGCAGATAGGATTTCTTGAAATTCGACCTTGAAGGGGGAAAAAGGGATGGAGAGGTAAATTATTATTCAATGCCTAGCCTAAACTACTTGTCATAGAGACTCAATATTTTCAGAAAATATTCCTTTAATGACATAAATACAAGGACAGAAAGGATTTTTTTTAAGTCAACCTGTAAGGGGAAAAGGGAGGGTAGGTCAATTATTATTCAACGCATACCCTTTGTGCAAATTCCAATCTCTGAGATGTAACATAGTAATTTCATTGAGTCATAAGAGGTTCAGTATGTGTAGCTACAGACCGCATAGAGATGTTACTGGCACGCTTAATTCCCAATCCCGCTAAGTTACTGCATGCGATGTCACAAATTAACGTTGTATGTCTCGTTATGACAGGAAAATAGTTTTAAAACGATAAAGGTAAATGAATACACGGCAAGCAGTCATGACAATGGGTCAAAGAATTAAGTAAATAAATAATAGGCTTTTTACATGGAAAAACAGCTAAAAATAGTTAGCATTTTATATATAAGATTATAATATATGGATGGATTCTGTTGGTATATATAGATAATAATTTTAGAGTGTTTCTGAACTTCGACGGACAGTTTTAATAATCTGCCTCCAACTTATATTTATTCATTTACTTTGACAATCTACAAAACTTTGTACTAATCTACCCGCGATAGTGCGCATCAGCCGTTAATTTTAAAGTCACGGTGAAATCATATTATATAATTTATAGTTATGAAAATGTTGTCACTTCTATTTCACGTGTCAAGTAAGTTTAGTAAACAATTTCCCCATTGTTTGCTACTGAAATCTATTTATTTTTTTTATATATTTAATTTTTACCATACATTTAAAGTAAATCTCTATAAATATTTTAAATATTTTAAAACTTAAGAAACTATATTATGAATAAATTACTATATACTGAAATACAAAAACGTTTTATTTTCTGATAACCGTGATTTATATAACCCTATTTTATTTCTCAACGTGAAACGTTGACAACGTTATGTACACCTTTTATTCAGATTATGTTTTTATTTTAAATACATTGTTTTTATAACAATTATACATCGTAACACACATCATAGTGTGCATATCAATGAAATAATAACATGTTTATATGAAAATTGTAATGATTTATCTAAAACAATGAAAAAATACATTTTTAATATTGATACAAGTTCATACTATAATTTTGAATTGTAACTGAATAAAAAATTTAAAATGTATAAATTCATAAGTAGATAGTAGATACCTATGTTTAATAATGATTATTTTTATTTATTTATTTTTATTATTATTATTTTTTATTAGTTATTGTTATATGATAGAAAATGGGACATTAATGCTACTTTAAATAAAATAATCTCTAATTAAATATAACAGCTGACAGTTTTTTTCAAATAAATAATAATACTAGTTTTATTTAATTTAAAATCTTTTAAATTCCAAGGACTTTTTTTTTTAAATCCATAAAAATCCTTCTAAAAATATAATTAACAACGAAAAACATTTGGATCATTGAATACTGACGATTAAATGAACAATTAGTGCTACCAAATGGATATGATTGTTGATTATTGAAAACAGAATTATTCGACTTTTGTTCTATTCCAACAAATGTATAGAATAAATTAAAATGAGATAATTAGTTTGTCGTAAAATTTTCTACTTTAGATAATTCACCATCCATTTCCAAAATAAAGTTGAAAATTAATAAAACTTAAAATAAAATAAAATAATTTCTAAAGGATTTTATAATTTAGTAAGACATATTAATTATGCCTGTAGACTTTTGCTCCATATTTAAAGATATAATAAAAAAAATTATAACGACCCATAAACAAATAAAAATTTTTGAAAAATAAATGAGATATTTTAAATATGTTCTTACTTATTACATATTAGTTAACATATGATAACTGGAAGTTATTAACGTGTAATCGCTATACTCAGCAGTGTAAATTTAACGGTTTTTAATATTAATATATTTTATTGAGAAATAAAATTTAGGGGAATAGGATATACCTACTATTTTATTCCTTTATGAGAAGTGTTCTGTCATATGTGATAAATTGTATCAATTTTCATTCTCGTCAAATAAGAAAATAACTGTATACTTACTTCAAAATAGAATCAGATAATTGTTCATGGGAAATCAAAAAAATTATACTCCAAGACCAAATCGAAAAATCCTAATCTAAGAACATTATTCTTCCTATTTGGAACATGTAGATTATTTTCGTTTCTTGTTGAAAAGAATAAAAACATTGACATGTTTTATTTTTAATATGGCAAATATTATTCAAAATATAATATCACAAATATATATTTTTTTTTAAAGTATTATCGGCGTCGTTTTGGACGAAAGAACAATCATATTTTCATTTCGAATAAAAAATATCCATAATCTGTATATGGTATATAAGGATTTTTGATTTGTCCAAACGATATTATGTATACTCTATTCAAAATGAGATCAGTAATCGGCGGCCAACTTGTGCGCATGGACGTGGCTTCGTTCCGTACTTTCGTCTCGCACCTACTCGGTGAACGGCGTATGTACCGTATTATTTCGTACGTCGCGGTCGGTACCCTGGGAGTTGGTGGGACAACCGGTTGTCATATGACCGAAGCACATTCGAAAACACGTCGCTCGTCGCCGCCAACTACTGATCTTATTTTGAATAGAGTATAGCAAGCCAGTAAGGTATATTATTGTTTCGGCCGTATATAAATTTTTTCGAGTCAAACAATTTCAATCATAATAGGAACAATTAAATTCTCTATTCTAAGAACATTAGAGGAAATAATCTTGCATTATATCCTCCAAAAATACTATTTTGTAGTTAAAAAGACTTGACGATACATAAAATAATATATTTTAGATTCTGAGCCTAGCGAGGGTCGAGGGAGCTAGTGGTTTTACAATGGTGTTTATTTTCTTTTTATTTATTTTTTCTTTTTCTGTTAAGACTTTTTCTACCAGAAGGAGTACTCCGATCTTTACAAGCTTACCCGGTTTTCGGTAGCAAATTGCATCTAATTGGTACTTTAGAGATCATTTTTTGATTTTCTTAATAGTTTTTTAATGCGTAAGAAAAAACTACCAAAAAGTTAAGAAAAAAACGGCAAAAATACGATTTCGTCAAATTGAGATTTTTCATTTCTTCATAATTTCGAAAATAAGGACTTAAAATCTTGAAATTTACATCAATCAATATGTATATTACGCATGTCCTATAGTAACTTATCACCTATGAAATTTGTTGTTTTACAACTACATTTTGTTTAATTAAAAAAGGCGGGAACAAAATTTGCTTTTGTAGTTTTGTGCTATATTGTAATACAGTACCTATATTAGACATAAATGTTATACCTACTCATAATACATAATCAAAAATTATAAATTATATTTGTGAACTATAACAAATGAAGTATGCTAAGTATAGTTGTCCAAGTACATATATAGGAGTGATAGTTGGAACAGTACCCACAGCTACAATACCTAAAATTCGATGTAGTTCCCAAAATACGCTTATCACATTTTGTTCAATTGTCCCCTACCACTGTCATGGATAGAATGATTACATAAGTAATATTAGTAGTGTACAGATTCTGTTATTGTATACTGTAAAGTTATTCGTTAATATTTTTGAAATTAAATGGCTTATTATTGTTAAATTGTATTGTTTTATATTTTAAGTAATACACATTATGAGTGCTTACAAAATTTTAAATATTTATTTCATATCAAATAAGGTCTCAGTTTTAAAATCATCCATCTCAAATCAATGGATTACATATAAATGTATATTTCTAAAAACTACATAAGTATAGATACTATATGGACCTGGTTTAATACATTGTTACATCGATATGGAAATATTTTAGTTAAGCCAGTCTTTAAATTACTTTCCAATGTTATGAGAACACTTAATAATTGATATAAATTATCTTATAATGCAGTAATATATTTAAAGGTATTGAATTATATTTTATTACATTTTTAATAGTTCTGTGGATTTTTTAAATTTTTCTTTACATACCTATGATATTCAATCATAAGCTCGTTATGTATCTGTTACTATTGCACCAAAAAGTAATTAGTTTGTTGTACTAATTTTATCGATAAAATTAATTTACTTTAAGATCTAATAATATATGGTATATATATTTATATACCTATTACCTAAAACATAATTATATTTCTTTTTATAAATTTAGTATACTAAATGTTGAATAAATTTAAGGGGTCTTCTAACACAAAGCAATTATATAATATATTTAATATAAACAGTTAAAAGTATGGATTTATAATATATACTTATCTTTAAAAATGATAGATGTTTACATATATATATATCAAATATATTGCAAAATATTGCCAATTTCTAAATTTACTATATATTAATTGATATTGTATAATTATTATTTTAATTTTTTTTGACTATCCATGTGATTGTTTAATTATATTACTATTGTATAGATGATTTTTATATATAACAATTAAATCAATGAGTTCTTACAATATTTTGTTACCTAGTTTACAAAAACCAAAATAGGAACTAAACTTTAAATAAAATATACTAAATGTCTAAATATATGTTTGAAAGTAACAGTTATGTACTTAAATTCAATTAAGCTTTTCTAAATAAATATTATATTTTATAGTATAGAGGTCACACTAAATGAAATTTTTTTCTACGATTACTCTTTTCATATAGTGTTAAACATACTGAACAACATCATTAGTACCTATTAATAGGTATGTATTGTACACGGAAGCTGTGCTCAGAAATTATTATATATACATATTATCATTCAAATGCAATACATTCACCAAGAGTATTCTATCCGATAAATGAAGGGTTTCCACCCCTATGACATACTACGAGCGAAGTGTACTCTTTTTTTTAATATAATTTGATCGAAAGTTTTATTTTATAAATTACTTTAACTGCTTACCTTAGTTTAAGTAGTTACCTTTATTATCTGTAATTTTACTTCGATAACCAATAACGATTCAAGACCAAGTTAACAAGTATATTTTTCCCTCCTAACGTATCTAATATGTTATTATAATAAATAATTTAATATTTTAATATGTTAAAATGTTATATATCATTTTAATCGTACATATTATGTACAACTAAAATTATTAGGTACCTATTATATATATATATATATATATTTAGGCTGAATCCAAAATTGGCATTTTTAATGTTTATTTCACTAAATTTTTTAAAAAGTTATTTTTTTGCTCTATTTTATTGATGTTATTTTTTAGATTTTATACTTTTTTTTATATAGAAACCTTTGTTTTCGACTTGATAGTACTACGCAAAATATTTTCAGAAATATTGATGTATTAATATCGAATATTGTAAACCAAAAATGAGTTATTAACTAGCATATTATGCTATTTATCTGTTATTTATTAATTAAAGTACCTATGCAGTATTCTAAAAAGTAGTCTCCGTCCTTCCATATACCTCATACTAAAACTTTAAATGAGTATAAATAATAAACGGTTAGTACACAATATTAACCCATGTAGATACCTATATCAACATTTTCAGAAAAATAATATGAGTTGTAATGTAAAAAATGTAGTAAAAATATAATATCTATAGTTTACAAAAAGACCAAAATTTAAAAATATAAATATTCCTAAAAGAAATCAGGTGATCACAATAAAAAAATCACTTTGTATATACTTATCTAAATAAACAACTAAATGTAAAATTAATAACAATTAATATTATCTTATGCCATACATTATAGTTTAATGGAGTTGGTACAACCAACTTTGATAATCATAAAGTGTAAGTCTTAGATATAATCAAAATTTCAGTGCATGTTTCACATCATATGAAATTAAATTATGATTATGTATCTGAAATGATTGAGAAAGACTGAAATATTTAACATTTACTATTCTTTTGATAACACAATAAATGTTAATGCATTATGTTAATTATATTATTATATTCAATCAGTATAATAATAATATAAATCACATATAATAAAACTGATTCTTCTCAGCAACGATTCAAATGGTTTTCTTTTCAAAAATTTAATTTGGTCTTTAGTCAAACCACCCAAATTTACTGACAATACATATTTATTGTGACTTACTGGTGTACCATCACATCCGTTTGACAAAACGGCCTCGAATACGAAATGAATGAATAACTAATTTTCTTCATAAACGTTTTGCATCTTGTTGATTCATTCGACGTTAAATTTTCGTCATAGTATTAAAATACAAAAAAAAAAAAAAAAAACGCACACAAAAAGACAAAGATTTTCCTGAATAATATTAAGTCAATGTGCTAATAATATTAGACAGAGTGTTACTAAAATTGATATTGAATATTCGTACAAATACTCAGTGGAGTGACACAATGGCGAAAGTTTTGAAATTTGCTTTCTATCTTTAAAAACTAAGATTTTAATATGTATTTCATAGTATTTTTACATAAATGTAAAAATAAATACACCACGGTATTTCCTGTAAAATTCTAGATAATACGAATCAATATGTCACGTCATTTTCCTCATTTTCGCCCAACTTTTAACACGTTTTGACACTGAGTATCACGGGATGTCACCATGATGCAAAAAATGATGTAACCTATCGATATTTATGAGAAACATGCAGAAAGTATTATGCTATAATTCATTTATTGACGTCTAACGTACCTGATTAATTAACACTGTTTTTAAAGCAAAGAAACTTGAGTTTTTACATTTATTCTTAAAATATTGCAACACAAATATAAATATTTCATGACAGTTAATAAAAAAATCTTCAAAATATTTCTTGGAAATTTTTCATATGAATCGATTAATCGATATGTCACATCACTTTTTTCATCATATTGACATCAGGGGACACTGAGGCTACTGAGCATCAAAACATTTGACATATCGATTCATATGGGGATTTTATGCGTATTTATTTTTAAATGTATCACAATATACTATGAAAAATAAATAAAATACATTTTAAATGGAGAAAATATTTTTCAAAACATTCGTCGAAACAACTCGCACAAGTACGTGCGACTTTTTGGTAGTTATTTTAAAAACAACTTGTATACGAGTCGGTTAAAAAATCCCACAATGACATTTCACCGTTGTTAATCACCATTTTTTTTATGAAAACTCTACACATGTACAAACTACTTAAATTGCGTTCCAGTTGTAAAGATCTTAATGGCTTTATCGACGATTATATGATATTTTTATGTCGAGTTATTAATATCTCAAACCTTGTTGTTGAATCTAAGTTTTTATAAAGTAAAATATACAATATTATGCAGTAACAGTTATTATGATTTTGAATAAAATTGAGTATTTGACTAATATACAAAATTATCAATGAGCAACGCAAGACCAAGATTACGGTGTTGGACTTGTTTTTATTGAATCAGTCTTGGTATTGGTCTTAACTTCAATGCAATATTCATACATTCTCGCATTTTTTTTCCAAATGTATAAATAAATATAGGTAACAGCTCCATTACCACGTATCTGTATAATAACAGCATTCGAAGACAGCAAAAACAAATTTATTTTAGCTTAATTTCGGAAAAATATAGTATCAAAAAGTCAACAAAAATAAATAATTAAAAATAAAAACAAAATAAATAAATATTATAAATAATACAATTTATAGTTACATATTGAAAAAAAAAAAAACATATAAAAAGCCAAGAAACAGTACTTTGCACTTCTTTGTCATGTAGAATGTAGGTGGGAAAAGTCGATCAATCATCCCTTCAGTCCACGGACAGTGTAGTGTAAATGTTTTATTATTATTTTATTCTTAAAAGCGACAATAGATTAATGCATTCGATAAAATATATGATTCAGATCGTTGTATTTTTTTTTTTTTTTGGGGGGGGGGATTAAAACCTAGGAACTTTAATTAATTTGGTATCGAAAAATCTTTATTGAAATGTGTTTTAAATAAAATTGACTAGCTGTTATACCCGGCTTCACCCAAAATTTTAATTGAATCAGTCATTTGGAAAAGGCCATATGGCTTTTATATATATTAACAAAACTAGTTTTATGTAATAATCATGTTTTATTAGAAATAATATACATATTTTTTGCAAAAATGCCATTTCTTCTATAATTTGTTAAAATCAAATTGAACAAGTGCATTGGAAAAAGCCATATCTCCAAAATATATTTTTTTAAATTAATAAATTTTAATAAAATGTATAAAACGAATGTATATTATGTTTTTTTTTACTTAACTATTTAATTAACTGGATACAATTTATCAAAGTCATGAGGTAAGAATGATGAAAATCAATATAAATTTACAATCTATTAGAAAAGGATATTATTTCCCTCATTAAATAGTCAATTTTGTATAAATAATCAATTTCATAATATATATATATTTTTTTAAAGAGTTTAACAATATAACCTCTTTTCAGTTCTAACCAAAATTTATTTTTGTTTTCTATAATCAATTTTTTCGTTTCTTGAAAAAATTGTATTTTCTATAACTTTCTTGCTACGCTCAGAATCTAAAAGAAAATACGAATATGTTTATAGTATTCGAAAAAGTATTATAAGTAATAACTAATTTCAACCTTAAATCATCATCAGATTATAAATATGAATATTAATAGAACAAAAAAGGAATACTTTTCTTAAGTCGTATTATTTTTTTATTTATTTTTTTTTTTATTATTGTTTGTTTGTAATCTTATGTGACTTATGGTTGAACTAGTTATTACCTATAATACTTTTTCGAACACTATAGGCATATATTTGATATTTTTTATATATATTTTTTTTTTTACAATACATATAATATATATATGAAAAATTGTTATTTGAATTTTTAATATTAATTTCGAATGCTTATAAATTTTCGGCAACGCACATAGTTTAGGCATTTGAGAATTAGGTATTTTAATGAAATTAATTATATTTAATTAAATAATGAATAATATTTTCAATAGATATTCCAAATTAATAATAGAAGAATAAAATATATTTTTCATTAAAATACGTAATTCTCAAATGCCTAAACTATATGCGTTGCCGAAAATTCATAAGCATTCGAAATTAATATTAAAAATTCTAATAAAAATTTTCCAAAAATCTGGGTTAGGTATATTGATGATATTCTTGCAATAGTAGACGAATCATTTAATATAAATAGTTTCCTTCAACAAATAAACTCCTAATATTCCTCAATAAAATTTACATACGAAAAAGAAGTCGATAGAAAATTACCATTCCTAGACTTACTTATTAAAAGAATAGATAACCAACTAAAATTTGAAATTAATCGAAAGAAAACACATACGTTCAGGTATATTCCCAAAAACTCAAACCACCATTGGCAACAAAAAATGGCAGCATTTAATAGTATAGCTTTTAGATTAGTTAATATTCTCTTAGATAAAAAGGACTTTGACAAAGAATTAAAAATAACAACTGAAATCGCTAAATTTAACGAATATGAAAAAGATTTAATTTTAAAAATGGTTAGGAAACATAAATGGTCAAAAGAACTTAGGATGGTTACATCTATGTATATATATATATGGCACTCTCAATAATGGGTTAGAGAACAAAATAATAAGATCAGCAATGGTATATTAAAGATACAACTGAAGATGACAACTTAGTTGTTGAAATACGTATACACAAAATAAAGTGTATTATATTGTGACTTTGGGTATATAATATAATAATTAAGACATTCTAGTTCATAAAAATGGTTAGCAGTACTCTAAATATTAAAAAAGAGTATGTTCAACATAGTGCGTTAATTTCATCTAAATATTTTATTATTGTGTTATCATCATCAATTATATCAAAAGGTGAGCTAATAGCGGCCATTAATGATAGTTAAAATCGTACTTCGTCTTACTTTTATGTATGTAATGTAAATCTTAATTATACCCATAGAAAACCATAGATAAAAACAATATAACAATATTCGAATGAATGTACAATATAATATGATTTGTAAAGAATTTTGGTAGGAAAAACTAAACAGTAGATATGCTGCACCAGTGTAAAAAAATATATTTTTGAAATTTTACCTATATTATAATTTATTTATATCCATACTAGACCTTATTCGTATAATTTTTGAATTTTCATCTTTCCTGACAAGGATGTCCACGTTATTGATCCATACGAAATTGAAATTACTAGCTTTGACTATTTATCTTGTTTTTGAATAAAGAATATTTTTTTCATTAGTTAAACGTTCATTTATGTATATTTTATTAACTGTGGTCTAACTGCTCGATAACATATTTGCATTTAGCTTCTTTACTTTGTTTGCACGTTCTTCTCATTTCTATTATGTCCAGTTTCAGAGACTGAAGGTAATATCAAACTGTTTAGCAATTTTCGCACGATAGCGAGACAATTTTCATTGTTATATTTAGGTACGCCGTTTATTTCGACGCTAATTCAGAGGTTTTGTTGCTCAAATATATCCAATAGTTGTTTCATTTCAAGAATTTCGTTGGATAACCGTGTGTTATGTGACTTTATTATTTCGTTTTCTTTTTTCAGTATTTCAATTCAGTCAGTACAGATTCTAATTTTTATTGAAATCATTGAATTAATTACCATAAATTTCATTGACTTTAAAAGATCTTCCATCTTTGCGTCTAGTTTAAGTAGCTTCTCACTTACTATTTTTGTTTCTAAGCTATGACACATAGCACGATTTCGTGTTCTTTGACTTTTTTTGAAGTTGTTTCTGAGATCCCGATATAGACATATAGTAATAGTAAAATGTATTGTTACATAAGCAGCATTTCATAGTATCTTAATTATGAGTTATGTTTCACTATACAGTATATATCAAGCAATAAAATATTGAGATACCATTTTAAAAACGGTGTATACACCAATATACGTTTAATTAAGAAAATAAATGAATAAGAAAATATTATCGATACCGTTGGTTTAATTGGGATAGGCACGACCTATAGTCGGACGGCGTCCTGATTATTAGTTTTGATGATTATAATAATATATTATCTTTGAATAATTGATTAAATTATTGTGCAACTAAACAGCGATTTGTAGAGTCGTTAAATGTTTAATAATGAGCCATTAATTAATGATTTGTTAAATATTTAAGGAATAATTTTTATGCAACCTAGCATTAGTGAGTTATTATCCAATCGCGAATTTTTTGAAATTTTTTTTCTTATTTGAAAACTGGAATTTTTACGTATTTATTCTGCGAATATTATTATAAATTTATAAACACATTCGACACGCCAACACAACCAATATGACAAGTATGGTGTTCAAATCGGACGTGGAATAGAATGGTTGTCGATAACCAGGAGTCCGAGGACAGGAAAACAAACTAAGAGATGAAGAAAATAATTGTAGGCGAACCCGGTGACTATTCGGTTTCGGCCTTTCGTCCCGAGGCTATCGGTTTCAACCTCCCGGGAATTCCGTTTCCGGTACACCCAATACACGTGACGTTAAATGTGTTTTATCTCTACACAAATCCCTGGGCGATTAATCATCGCTGCGGTATTTCCATAACGATTTCGAGCTCGGACATCGGTGCCGGTAAAACGATCGACGACTATATAGATCATAAATCCAGTAGAGATACCTCTAGGAATCTGTCGAATCATAGAACATATTAATTTGCGATATCGTATACAGTAAATTCAAACGTCATCGACACTAAATTACAACTTCACATGTGTCAATAATAACAACTATTGAATAATGTTATAGCTCTAAGATTTACCCTTGCGTATGGTATATAAATATAGGTTTTTATTATTTTTATTCGAAGGATAGTGATAGAAATGTAAAACTAAATAAGCCCATGGCGAGTCAGTATATGAAACTAGCTAGCTAGTATATGCGAGCTTGGCACCAGCCTAGATCAACACATTCGAAGGGCTGCATTTTTATAATGATATTTGTCCTTATTAATATTATGTTATTTTAATATAACTATATGGATGAAATTTATTGTTTATTACTAATTTAGTGAGTAATTCTTAGGTTTGTCAGCAAATTCTAGAAATAGTTGATGACTTATTTATTTTAGAAGAGGAAAAATTTGGTTTTACCTAGAAACATATTTTTGATTTAAATCACTAAACCACGATATCTCTCGTAAAATCATCATGTGATTCGATATGTCACATAGTTTATGAACATTTCCGGGTGATTTGGGCGATGAAACGTCGCTATGATGTTAAAAGTCGATGTGACACATGGATAATTCGTATGAGAATCTTACGAAAAATATCGCGGAATATTTATTTTTATACTCGTGACAAAATTCTAAGAATAAAAGTAAACAAAATCAAAGTTCTTAAGACAATGAACAAATTGTAACTATCGTGTCATGTTTCTGTGTGTGTGTATGTGTTTATAGTAAACGGGTATTGTGATATTAATTTCCCGTGGTGGATAGTTCTAAACCGAACACCGTCGATAATATAATGACACTTGGTGAGATAGTATTCAACGGTAAAATTGTTGACATTTTTATTGTAATTTGAAAACCCGGGATTATCAGGCGTTTATTCTGAAACTAATAGTGTCAATTCAAAAGCACAGTCAGAAACGGTTGTCGAACCCTGGAGCACGCTGGACGAAGGGATGTAGAAAATAATATTGTAGGCGAACCGCGGTGACCAGTCGGTTTCGGCCATTCGTCTCGTGGCCGTCCGTTTCGGTCTCCCGGGATTTCCGATTTTGGTACAACACGTGCACACACGCGGCGTTTAAAGGTGTTTTATCACAACACAAATTCCCGGACGATTAATCATCACCGCTGTATTCCGAAAACGATTTCGAGCTCGGGACATCGGGGAAAACGTTCAATGCCCGGATCATAAATCTACCGGAGATGCCGGGCCAAAAGTATTATACGCACAACGCCTATACGGTTTCAATATGTGCGTCTGAATATTTATACGGAGCAAACAACGACCCACGTCCGTCGATTTGCAGACTTGTAGATATGTGAATATATCGCGCCTTTTGTATAACCGCTACTGTAATTATTTTAATATGAACTCGTAGACAGTTTTTTTTTTTTTTTTTTTATAATAGTGTCAAAATGTATGTTTAGTTTTCCATTTTAAAGTGGGTTAGGTTAGGTTAGGCTTCGTCATCTCATAGTTATAATACAGTGTGATCGAAAAGTCGCGCACACCAAAATAGAAGTGTTTCTAAATAGTAGTTGTGATCAATTATTTTTATCGGTTATTTCAAAATAACACTACGGGTATTCCCGACATTTAATCTAGACGTCATTGTTATATGTATTGATGGTACGACGCTTTTAGTAGTGCTTTGATTATTGCTCTGTGAACATGTTGTTTTCCCAAGAGCAACGTGTGTTTATTGTTGAACAGTATTTTGCTAGCCGTTCTTAAGCTTGTGTTATTGATGAATTTCAAGTGCAATATCCGAATGTAGTTGCAGTACCTAACAATTCAACCATAACGAGATTAATCGCCCGTTTCCGTGAAACCGGATCAGTTTCCGACAAGAAGAGAACCGGGAGACCTACCATTTTGACTGACGCTAAACTAGCCGAGGTAAGAAATGTGATGCTGTGTTCACCATCAAAAAGCTTGAGAAGACTATCAGCACACTCACAGATTTTATATGGTAGTGCTCAAAAAGCGATGAAGAAATTAAAATTTCGTGCATATCATGTTCGTAGTGTTCACGAATTAAAAGAACTTGATAAAGAAAAGCGCCTTGTGTACTGTAGATGGTTTCGTTCATTTATCGACAACAATGGAATTGGAGAACTTGACCGTGTTATTTTCATTGACGAGGCATGGTTTCATCTGAATGGATATGTGAATAGTCAAAGCTCTAGAATTTGATCCACCGAAAATCCACATGTCCTTCACAAAACCCCTTGGCACTGTCAGAAAATTGGAGTTTGGTGTGCCATATCACGTCGTCGAATAGTGGGCCCTATTTTCTTTGAAACAACAGTGAACAGTGTTGTATACCAGGACATTATAACACAATTTATTTCGTTGCTTTAAATCGATGAAGGAGATTGTTGGTTGCAACAAGATAATGCCACATGTCATACATCCAATGAAACAATGAATTTTTTTACGCGAGTTTTTTGGCGAGCGTATCATATCCAAATGATTATGCCCCCCCCCCCCGTTCTCCCGACTTAACACCTCCAGATTTCTTTCTATGGGCCTATCTTCAAGGAAGGGTTTATAGAATTAGAACACGAAGACAGCCATATATTTTGGTGTTGAGTTTATTGTAACTACTGAGTACTACTAGTAACTATGAGTAGTTGTTTAACACTGAAGATGAGAACATTGTTTTCGAAATACGTATTTGTTAAATAAAAACATATTATTTTGTAGAAACTGGGTATTTATTTATATATATAGACAGCCATAGTTACACTTTTGTAACGCTATCGACTCAAACTTATGTGGACGACATAATATCGGGTCATGACACGACTACTAGTTTGATTAAACATCAAGATTATATAACGAAATTATTGTTCCGCGCAGGCTTTGAACTCAAGAAGAAGTCATCCAACTGCGATGAACTCATGGGGTCTAGGAAATTTCGGTGCGGCCGTTTTGGCATGACATTTTTTTAATGCGATTTGTAATTTTAAAATAAAATATATAATACAAAAAATAATGATATATATAATGAAATGAATATATCACAACAAGTATCGTTTTTATTAATTTTTTCAAATTGTATGTTATAATTATTATTCATTGTATTTGGTACAGTCGTACAATAACATTAAATTTTATGTTTAATTTTTTATAGAGTAGGTATATAAAAAAAAACAAATTATTATCATATAATTTCATACTAATATTATATTCGCTTACTATTTTATATAATATAAAAATTTCAAAATTTATATAAAAAAATGAATTAATAATATACAATTTAGGTTTATTTTAAAGAAATATTATGTGTGATTCCCATTAAATATTCAATATCTACTCTATCAAAAATTGAATCTAAACACTTTAACGTTATTGTACGACTGTACTCAATATAATAAATAATAATTATTACATACAATTTGAAAAAATTAATAAAAACGAAACTTGTTATAATATATTTATTTTATTATATATATTATTATTTTTTGTAATATATATTTTATTTTAAAATTATAAATCACATAAAAATAAATGCTGTGCCGAAATGGCCGATTCCCTACTTCATGGCGTCCCGTCTGAAGATCGAGCAACGACTATAAAATTTGATACAATTTTGATAAAAATACTAGGTCTTCATCGGAACCCAATTAGTGACAAGTTGAGTTACCATAATAGTACGTCATCGTTTCTCTGTACATATACAAAGCGATTAATATTGCCTACAATCGTGAAAATGTATGTCCCATTATATTTTGGACTTAGTGTTTTATACGACTTCTATGGTGTGCCAAAATTCAACGGGACAACCCATATCGAAGTCATTGTTGGATACCTGGGTAAAATTTTCGTCAATCGGTTCATAATTATCTTAAATAATCGTAAATTCATCTTCGACAAGTTCGTAGTGACGGCAGTGTAACGGAACATTTTATGATAACAAAATTGAAAGTAGCACCGTTAAAATTAACTAATAATAAAACCGTATTGAGGGTATATCGTTTGGAATTATGTGGTGCGTTATTATTATCCCAAACGATGTCGACATTTAGTAGTCGTTTCGCGATTCTTCAAATTCACGCGTGGACTGACTCGTGGGTTGTCCTCTCGTAGATCACGTCTACACAAACACAGTTAAAATATTTATGACAGATCGACTGGCCAAATTAACTGAGTTAATACCTACTTGCTATTGGCATTTTATCTTGTCAGATATTAATCCGGCGGATTGTGTTTCACGTGGTTTGTTTCCGACAAAAGCGATCACTTGCGATTTAAATCGGAATCGGCCATCTTTTCTTACGTTTCCCGAATCTGAGTCACCAAATAAACTTTTTGAACTCATCCTACCGTCACAGCTTCCCGATTTCAAAGAAATTCATCAAATTGGTTTAACATTTACTTTATTTATTAATGAAAAAGAATGGGTCACTAGTTTTTTGTCATTAACTCGTTTATAAAGAGTTATATCATATGTGTATCGTTTTTTTGGACATAGTCAAAAATCATGTACTATAAGTGGTCCATTAAATCCCAATGAATTAAAAAACGTCTAAATAAAAATTATTAAAATAATACAACAAAAATATTTTTGTGAACTTCTTAAAACATTTCGAACATCACCCCATGTTGTGATTTGTACAATTATGGTCACAAGAATAATACTAAAATTAATTATTTCAGTAAACATATTATGTACAATTTTTAAATTGATAATATTATATGACTAAAAAAATTTAATTACCAAAAATTCTTAATTTGGAGAATATTCTCCCAAAAGATTATTATCATAATTTGACATCACTAGATGTGGTATTTATATTTGGAGACTTCGAATTGTTCATCATTAGCGAGTTTAGAATTCGCAGTAAGATAATAGCTAGGTAGAACGATGTTAATAAGTTATCAGAGACAAGATATGCTCCTTATAATATATAAATGCAACCACAATTACAGCAAATAAAAGACTCGTTATAGTATTATAGGGAGCATCCGCATACACTGAAAGTATAACGGATAGTACCGGATCTAATCTGATAGTGCGTGTGAGCGATATAGATATATAATATAGTTAATTAACCGGTAATGAGGTATCAAATTCGTGATTATCATTAATTGCTCATTAGAACATATTATATTGCATAGTGGTATGAGTCCGACTGAATATCGTTGATATTTTAGTCGGGCGATAATAGTATATAGCATAAGTATTGAATAACAAAACAAAAACCAAACTATTATCGTTATATACAGTGTGATCGAGAAGTCGAGCACATAAAAATTAATGTGTTTGTTAATAGTATTTTTATTGAATTACTTTTACTTTTATTTATAAACACAAATACAAAAATATTCAAAATTAATTTATACATATGCATTTAACGTGTTTTATAACATATACTCAAAATGGCTGCCTTGTTCTTAATGTATGCACGAACCCGTTTTACCACGTTTGTGGCCATTTTGTGCAATACGCTTACATTGATTAAGTTTATCTCCGTTGTTATGTTACTCTTCAGTTCATCCAATGTTTGTGGTCTTTTTTTATAAACCCTTCATTTTTAAAATGAAGGGTTTATGAAGGGTTAAATGAAGGGCCGCTATTTTTAAAATTTCAATCCTCAATATAAAAATATTATAGACATTTTATATGCGGACCACAGTCGTACCGAGAACAACATAAGTAGAAACTAGAAGTATTGGAGGCACCACGGCGTATCGATTTTTAGATCATCTAAAATCGATATAGCTTACCTAAATATAGACGAATTTGTAGAAGAATTAGTTGAAGAATTTGATGGTGTAGAAGTCCCAGTATGTAATAAAGAATGATATTTTGAAGCACAATGTTTACACGTAGACGTTGAACTGCATTCAAAGATTTTATGTGTAATATTTAAACAGTTCATACATACATTTCCATCTAGCGAATTTAAAACGTTGTTTGACATTATTTTGTGCGAACTTGGAACGCTGATAAATAGTATGATTGTCTTTACATACTATACACGACTCTACGTGCGACGGTGTGGCAATCGCAAATGACGATTTGGATTTAAACTGTTTTTTAACCGTATCGTGTGTTTTATTGAGGTTTATTTGGCGTGAAACAAAGTTTAATAAGACTTGAAACCGTATTTTTACAAACTCAGATAACATATCAAACGTTGGTATTTCGACATTATGATGCTTAAACTTGAATAATCGCTTCGTAGTTGGGTCAAATATTCGAAACGCAATATAAAATAGCAAATACCCCACTATATTTTCCACCTCAAGGACGTCCATAGCAGCGATTTTTTCATCGAATGTGATTAGAAAACGTAACTCTGGAAGCGACTCCTTTGTCAAAAGAGGAATTCGAAAAATCGGGTTCAAATAAGCATTGAATAATGCACGTTTATCATCATAGCGTCCAATTAAAGTGTCCTATACTATCGGATATATATAATTAGTTTCGGTAAATGGTAACGATCAAATAATTGCAACCTCGGGACCCAAAATAATAGATAACAAATAATTAAATTTTGGAATATTGCATAATTGTGCATTATTGTGCACTACGGCTCGAAATGTATCCGGAAGAGTACACCATTGAAGAATTTCACCATTAAATGTGGGTAGCTTGATTTTCGGTAATTGAATACTAGGGACTGCTAATACAGGTTTTGAAGGTTCACGCTTATCCAGTCCCATTACAGACATCGCGGCCTTAATTGAATAGTATATTTCTAACGCTTGTTTCCCAATAACAGAATGCATAATTACAATTTCAGACTCGCGGTTTAGGCAAATAGTTTGGTATATATTTCATCCTGTTCAATCCGCAAGTTTGATAAAAATAACTTGAGATCTGCATCACGTGCTCGAAGTGTTGGGATTGTATTAATATTACTTACGGATTCTTTAACAAGATTTGGCAAAACAGATAATTTGATCTACCACTAAATCACACTTAACTATATTCAGTTTTAATGATCAGCCAACACGCTCTTGATCACCTATGCTTAATGCCATAATAAACTGAATAAATTAATAGAAAATGAGATGGGCATCAATATAATGGACATCTACGTAATTTAATAGAATATTGCGATATAATGCGTAACTGCAGAAGCAAAAGTTTAGATAACGTACACTAATAAACTGAATTTATCGATAATCAATTAGCGACAGAGTAATATCTTAGTAATTGATAATTATATTGATCATTTGATAACAATATTCAATAATAACAGCACGACAATAATTTATGCACATATGAAAATAATAATTGGTCGCCGGCACTTATGAGATTACTTTGCAAGAGTTCAACCGATAATTATATTGATATCAAACCACGCTGAACGATTTATTTTCTCATAATGATAAATATTTTACCTTCAGAAATTAAGAAAATATTAATTATTAGACTAGATTGTATCACTGACCTATATCGAATGCCAAATTTAGCAGCTGGATTATAACAACAGATAGGAAAAGTAAAGAATATATAGAGTGATTACATATAAGACTACAAATTTCGTGCCATATAAAATGATTTTTTTTTTAGTTAGTATCTTAAACGAGTAAAATGGATTTCTTATATCCTATCTTATAAAATATTACAACAGGGATCCTTAATTTAATTAACCATAATCCGGTTCGAAGGACTATGTGAACGAATCAGGCCGTGTAATATAAACACGGAATTAAGACCCAAATATAAACAAATTATAATTTAACGCTAGATCTCTATTATAAATAAATTGGATAGGTATATTAACAAAAACAACGATGTTTCGGTATTACAAGCTAATATTTCTATGGACAAATGTACATGTTATAAATAGCTTATTCTAGAATTAGTATGGTCATAAACCTATATATTTATTATATATATATATATAAATTGACTTGAAATAATACACAAATATAGATAGGTAACAAGAATTACAATGAACCCACATAACCGTGATGATGGGTGATGAATGAGCGATGGTAATGGTGGTGGTAATAATTATTGACCACTGGTGAGTAGCGGTGATTAAATTGAGCCTCTCTCAATTATATATCATTAATGAATTAATATCATTATGGAATGATGACTATAATATCCTTTTCCAAAGGTGTAAAATGTATAATAAACAGGGTGGCACATTGCACAACGTATATAAAAAGGTTCACTTCGCTTGTCGGGTGTCAGTAGGGGTAGAAGAACTCCGCTTGATTTAGTATAAGTATTATTGTAAGTATATATTACAAAAATCCAAAATGTTAAAAAAGTATAAAACAAATGCAAAATAAAAGTTTCGTTTTTAAATTCTCTAATGTATGAATCGAATTTTGTACTTGGAAAGCATTGCCCTAGACCATTCATTAAAAAATGTATTTTGCATTAAAAACCGCGCCTGGCTTATAACACACTAAACTAATTGTTCTATAAGCAGTTTGATGATCTTTATAAAACATTAATGAATAATATAAATGTTTTGTAATATATATATATACCTACCTATGTATACATCTATGATATGTAAATATATCTATATACATTATAAATCTAGACTTGAATGGAACGTTTTATGTTAAATATATTATATAATTTTAATTTGTTAGAAGACAGTAATACCCTTTAAATTTACTATACGTATAAAAAGAAACATAATTATGTTTTAGGTATATGAATATAAGCTAATGACGAATATTATACAATATAGGTAATTTCAGAATTGGTCTTATGTATAATATAATATAAGGGAGAATCAACTCTCTCTCTTACTCGCTCAACCTCTCAGACCTCTCTTCCCCTAAGTCGATGTCGTTGTTTTAACGAGTTTGAGATCATAAGATCGTTTTTATTCATACATAGCACCGAAATATTTACCTGCATACAGTTTATGAATTTAATTTGTCTCCATAAATAATTTTTTCGGTATAGAATTTTGAAATACATCGCCTATCTCACCAGGCTCAAATTTGGAAATTTTTGTTCATTATTTATATAATATTATGATACATTTTATATTATTTACAATAAAATACAAAAGAAAATTAAAAATGAGAAGCTGACGAAACAAGAAAGACGCATTCAGAAAAATACAAATTTTGTTCCATGTGTTTATATAATACAATATGAGAAAAATGGTTCTATGGAATAGTCTAATGATTAACATAGAATAACCAACGTAATAGCGCCGAGGTATGATCATCATTATAATTATAAATATTTATAATAAATATATTAAAAATTAATTAATTCAAAGCCATTTAATACTCTTATAAAAATAAAAATAAATAGATACCTATTATAAAAAAAATAACAATGTATATATATATATTATATTTATTGTTATTATTTTACAATGAATATTTATTTTTATATTTATAATAAGCTTATAGAGTTAGCTAGCTTACAATAATAATTTAGTTAATTATGACCAAAGACATTATAAAGAGGTTTTTATAAAAGGATATTTCTTGCTGCACAAATAAGATTACTTTCCCTTATATTAAATATATACAAAGTCTTTTATATAACCCCCTCCTCATATATAAATTATTTTAAGTTTATTCAGTATGCCGCCATTTTTTAAAATTTCAATCCTCAATATAAAAATATTATAGACATTTTTATCTATTGTTTCCATTATTACCTATAATAATAATAATAATAATAATTTTTTTATTTTTCTTAGAGATTTTCCCTTTCAAATCTTACAATCAACTACACATTAAATATGTAACCTAAACGTATATATTGTTTCAGTGAAAAAACATATAAAATAATTTAAAAAAAAAACTATAATATCAATAATCTTACACATAATGTATGTTTTTATAAACATTAACATTTAATAATAAAATTCTTTGTGTCCTTACTTTTTTTTATCTTGAAATATCGCAATTATACATGTTATCTTCGAATTTATTATTACAAGTTACAACTGTTTATAATATTATAGTTTATACAGCATACGTGGGTAGCCACATTGTGTATTCCTTCAAGTTAAAAAAAAAACATTCTGTGTTTTATCATTTGGTATTCTATGATGGTTTTTCTTTCATGAATTTTCATAATCTGAACAATATAAATGTGGACAATATCTAATTATAATTTATTCATTTTGTGAATAATTTATTGACTGGATTATAAAAATTTAACAATATTGTATAAAGTGACAGTTGCTCGACATGTGACACATTGTAGGTATACTAAAATAACCTTTGCTTTTTAATACTATACTGGAACTCTTGAGTTGTGATGGGCAAATACGATAGTTATTTTAGACAGAGATTGAAAATGTTTTTATTTAAAAAAAAAACATTTTGAACAATAAAATTAATAGCAGAAAAGATACAAATACGAAATATAAAACATATGCAAAATAAAAATCAATAACCAAAGAAATTGTTTTTTTCACAAAACGTCTAAATCCGATTAATATTTATAAAATTAAGTTGTTTATTAAAATTTTAATTTTTAAAATAATTTTTAGTCTAATACGAGTAAATTTTAACCAGAATTTGTTGACATTTTAATAATATTAGGTATATTTTTTATCTCTCTCTATCTTTGAAACATTTTTATTGCATAAAAATTCACCTTATGCATATACAGTTGAGATACAAATTTAAATTAAATTAAATTAATTCAAATTATTTCAAGCTTTGTTTCTAAGATAAAAATAGTAAGAACATAACATATTATACTTACATTATTAGTGTATAAAATATTTTTTTGATAATTAATTATCTTTGCCTTTTTTTGTATTTGTGTATATTTTTTATATGAACATTTTTACCTATAGATTCAGTTATTTTGGGACTTTCGCAAAATATATACGAAGGTTATCCCAGAAGTAAGCTATTTTGGAAAATATTTTTAATTTCAATATAGAAAACGTAATGATTTGGCGCGTGTTTTATATTATGGTTTATATTGTAATGAATAATTTATCTCAAATATAAAATTGACCTTCATCATTTTAGCTCCGTTTTTCGAATGCAATTTTAAAAATTGACACTGAACATATATGCTTAACTATTTAAATAACATTATAATTTGAAGTGCGTTCTGGTATTTAATACGCATTTATTATGTTAAAAAGTTAAGAAATTAAACAGATTTTTGTACGGCCGAGAAACATTGTTATCAAGAAAAAAAACGACAAAAAAGCATGATTCAAATAGTAATACCAACCATATCATATAGTTGTTTGTTGAAATATGCACGCTTTGCTCGGAAAACGCGTCTTACTACCGTTTATAAAATATCCTGTAAAATCAAGTTATATAAATGAGTATAATGTTACGAGTAACAAAAATGGAATACAAGAAAGTACATTTAACAATAAATTTTGTAAATTTTGATAATTTCAATCATCTGGATCATCCACTACCTAGGTACTTTTTTTAACAATTATAAAAATAAAATACATACAAATCGTAAACAAGTATACCTACATTTTTCTAAAATGGAAAAGTAATATCTAAAATTTTTATTTATTGATCAAAATAATTTAAGTAGTATATATGGGAACACGCATAACTGGACTGTAGAGTGTTATATGAATGGAGAGGAAACGAACGAAAAGAGAATTGAAAGAATTTTCAAAAGATTATAGTAAATTTGTGGAAACATAAAATATTGGAGTGGATTAGACATGTTTAGATTTCATTTTTCATAAATTTAAAGGTTTTGATAATTAGGGTTATAGTTAATAAACCAAATAATAAATCACCAAATGATGGTTAGATCGAGTCAATAAAGATACGGAACGTTTTGGTAGAACACCAAAAATAGTGGTTACAAAAAAACCGTGATCGATTTTGTGGAAGCTACGAAAATCCTTCATGGCTTAAATTAACTAACTTTTATCGTGTTATTCAAGTGATTTGATAAACAAATTCAACGCAGTTACCTTGTTTTTAAATTACTAAATTACAGGAAAAGTACTTTTAATAAACTACCATAAAGTAGATGATTGAACTATTATTGATATATTGCAGATGATATAAAGTAGTAAACTTTTGTTCTGCTCAATATTTAAGTTTCTATTTCATTTTTTTTTTTCATATAATTGTCACACTCTTGCAATAGGTATAGTGAAAATATTTTTAATTTATTTAACATTTTTAAGAACTTAAAATAAAAAATTCAAATTCTGTTCAAATTTTTTTTAAACATTTTTAATTAGCTATTTTGTAAATTTGAATTTTAGATAATTTTTTATTGAAAAATATTTTACTCGGTTTCAGTAAATTATGTTTTAAAGTATATGAAAATTTAAAATATGAATATTTTCTTACCAATTAATATTAACTAATATTTAGTACATGTAATTTGTATGAATTTGCACGGGACCCGAATTATAAAAAAAGTTGATTTTACTATGTGGGGGGGAGCTGCAGAAACATTTTCTCAATTTCGCAAATATTCGTATAAATTCATTCAAATTATGTACTAAATATTTTGGGGGACAATTTCAAAAATCCAATTTGGAGAGGATGGCCAAGGCTAAATGTACATTGTGTGTGTGTGTGTGTGTGTTTGTATGTATTTGTGTGTAATACATGTTGAAATTTACATATTTTTATAACTATAAAAATGTCAATAAATCAATAAAACTATTTACATTTTACATTATTGTTTTTACTATATGTATTTACCTATTATGTACAATATCACAAAAAAATTTGAATTTTTTTTTTAAATTAGGGGGGCGTTGTGAGGTTTTTGAAAATCTAAAGTTGGCATTATGTAAAAAAAAAGGTTAGGAAACACTAATGTAGATCATTCCGGGAGCTTCCCAAAACAGTCCAATCAATTTATTATTATTCAGCTCATAATAGGCAACTTCTGGGAGTTACTTTTTTACACTTCCCGGTCATTACTTTTTCGGCATATCCCGGGAGCTACAAATTATGAACTGAAAAATAACAAATTTATTAGATCTACTTACATTTGACCTTTTGGGTGAAACTATCTGTAGATGATGATAGAGGCATGAGTGCCCATAGGTTTTGACTCGGACTGATATTAAAGTAATACAATTATTCATTATTTTAAATATATTTTTGACATATTTCAACATGGTGTTACTACAGAGGATATTTATTCAATTGCAACTTATTGCAACATGTTATGTTAAAGTTAAAAGTAATAAAAGAAAAGCATAAACCTTGTGAAATGGGTTAAAAACTGGTTGGAAAAGCGAAACACGTATTCTCATAGCAATCTTAAATTTATAATTAAATGTTAAAAAGATATATTTTCGATTTCCTTAGTAATTATTTTAAACGTAGAGGAAATATACTGAAAATAAAGGGAAATTGTAATAAATCGAAAAATAATACTACACTAGTTTTTATACATCCACCACAAATATTCTCTATCCAGCAATCGAAGTGCTTTAACCTCCTACTGACCGGCTTTTTATCATAAAAATGTCCATATAAACGCCATACTACAAAATGGTTAATTCGAAATTTTATCTTAAGTTTCTAAAATATTTAAATACCTACGTATATTAAACATATTTTAATCCAGTAAAATAGTTTAAACATTATTTTAAAAAAAATTATCTTTAAAACATTAAATAAAACAAAATATATTGTATTTATCAAATAGTCTTACGTTTTACTCTTTTACTAACTTAACTTAACTTAACTTTACTACTCTCTAAATTAATATCGTTATAATCACATCATGCCACATTTAATTGGATACCTATTTTATCATTTCTTTGCACTTTTCTACTCCCAGCGCTCTTAAGTCTTCTGATACTCCAACAATTCATTTTTTCAGAGGTTTTCACATGATCTTTTTTCGCGGGACTTGTATTCCATTACCATTATTAGAGTTTCAACATATCCATTTCTCGTCATATATTCTAGCAATTGAATACTCTTATTTTAATTTTAATGAATTGGTTCTTACTCCCAAAATTTCTTACAATAATATATTATTAAATCCTTTTTCGCCAGAAACCCGTGGTTGGATCAAATACTGGACCAGAAATTCTTCTTTACACCTTGCATAATCTCTAAAATTCCACGTTTCCTTTTCGTTTGACCAGTAGATATTCAGGGCCTAAGCTTCATATCATTCGTATGTTTGAATTTTTTTAAATATTATGACCATGTATTATCTTGGTTTCGTTCTTTGAGAAACTATTTTTGACTTACATTACTTTTATAGCACATAATGAGATGTTTCAGCTTTATTTAATCTATTAATATGTTTGTTTTGTGTAATCAGTCATTTTTGGTAGGTACTCAGTGTTGCACCTATCCTATAGTCTACTCTCCTGTTGGTACATTGTTTCTTCCATATGTGTATATATATATATATATATAACCTAGCTTTATGGATACTATACCATACGCCTTTTTCAAGTCTATGATCAAGTCTATGACCAGTTGCCACGTGTTTTAAACATATAATACACTTTTGGTACGAGACATGTAGAATAAAGCATTTGTCACCTACATGATTCTTCTCCTATCTTTCTCTCTCTCTTTCTCTCTCTCTCTCTCTCTCTCTCTCTCTATATATATATATATATATATATATATATACTTAATAATATACTTTGATGCTTATATATATATATAAGCATCAAAGTTTGACTTGTCAACAATGTTTAAAATTTTAATGAGTTGAGTATTAGTTCGCCTGCAATATATGTGATCGTATCGATATATATATATATATATATAGAACACCTATTATACGCAGCTTATTAACTTTTGGAATAGGTTTACAGGTAGATAGGTAGATATATAATATTATACCTATAGGCAGTCGCCGTAAAGTAATTCGTTATATGGGATTCGGAAACTTTCAAATGATCATCCGGTATAGACTTTGCGATCGTTGTGGTGTTTTCAAATTGACGTTTGTGTATAATATAGTGATATAGTATGTGTAATATAATATATATATAAATCGGTAGATAGTCATTTCAATCCGTTTCGGGAAAACAAATACTGGAACAAACAACCCATTTAACCGCACATTCCCACATTCGCGTATTTCATTTGATATATTCCATTGGATATCCTGTCGTATAATATATATAAATAAAAATTGTATTTGTATTTTTTGCATATAAAATAATATTTTATTTTATAGGGTGTTCAAAACGAGAATTTATACTTGCTGTTAAAAAAATTCAACTTGTATTTAAAAAAAAAAATAACAGTAGGTAATAGTCTATAATTAAGCTGAGGACTCTTTTTCTTATTCACCCGTTGCATTCTCTCGCAACTAATTGGGGTAGGCTACCCTAATCTTCAACTTCCACTCAACTCGATCCCCCATATTCCCTTTATTTATACCAGCCCTATTTATGGCTGGCTAACTTTTAATTAAACTTTAAAGGACTAAATTATTTACACCGAAAAAAAACAGTGAGGTGTTATATTTATTGTATAAACAATAAATATTTGGAATATTTTTATATTTATTGAATAGCTACTAACTTTTGGGATGAACTAGAAAAAAAACTCATGAAAAATGTTCAATACCAACACATTATTTGAGTATTATACGGATAAATAAACAATTCTATTTTACTATTTACCTTTTCCAGAAAATTTAAAAAATGGTTATCTCATATATTTTTATGATACCTATATATGAACTGATTTTTTTTAGATAAATATATTTTAGACAATTTGTTTATGTAATAATAAATTTGTTGTTTACAAAACAAACATCAAATAAATGTATAATAACAATACAAGTTTTTTAGAATATGATCTAGAGAAAAATTGTCAATTATTATCTATATAATTTTTTTTCATTTTTATGTTCTATAGATACATGTTTTCCAATATTATGTTTTATTTTATTCTGTACATTATTAATTATCTGTGCTCAATTATTACACTATTTCCAAGAACTTTTTTTTTGGATTGAGAAGCAGTCGACTCGTTGACAACCATTCATAAAATCTACATAATTAAGAGTATATTATAGAACATTGTACTTACGATTTTCAATGGTAAAAATAATAGGGTCACCTAAAACTATCAAAAAGTCACTAGAAATATATTTTAGAGTTACATTAACTATCACAAAATGTGTAGAGAACCACATTTAAAAGACAATATCTCATCGGTATTTTTTTAAATATTTACCACGAAAAACGTTATGGTTACAGTGATGTAAAAAATGCAAAAAATCATATTTTATTCTTTTGATAATGATCTGAATGCTTAAAATTTGTAAGAACCCTATGAGAAATGCTTTTTATGTTTTTTTTTTTTTTTCAAAGACTTGTATTTTTTAATAAATATCTTAATTACACGACAATTAAATAATAATTAAATAATTAAAGACACAGGACTAATAATATAAATTACTTTATTAATAATGGAGGTATACTTAATTATTTTTTTAAATTTTTTTCAATTATTAGATATTTGCTTTTCTTTAATTTTCTTAAAATTGCATATTTATAAAAACTGTATCATTGATACCCTTTTAAATCGAATATTTTTTAAATATATAAATAATAATTATATTGGTAATGGTATTTAACTTTTTTTTTTTATACAAAATATAATTACAACAAATCTTGTATATCAAAATGATGCGTGGTAACATTGTCTTTTTTTTTGTGTGTTTATAACTCGACGTCAAACGCGCGTAGTATCTACTCAAAGTACGATTTAAAATAGGTACCATTCTTTGCGTTTTTACTTCATACCTAATCTAACCGTAAGTCAATTACTCGCCAGAGAAATGTTGCGTGCGAATAACAACAGAGTACTGTATTGTATATTATATTATAATAAAATTTTTTCCTTTTCTATTTTTAAATCACATAAAATAAGAAAACTTTTCCTTGGACAAATGTTTATCGCTTTAGCAAAAGTACTGCTATCATTAAACTTATAAACGACTACCGTATCGAACGGTTCAAAGTTCAAAGTTTCATATAATATTTCAGTCGATATTTTCCATGGTTCGACGACTATCGATACCCAAGTGCCGATTGGTATTTTATTGAAACCACGCGTAAAACCACCGAAAAGGATAATTATATCCAATATACAGTGAAAACCGTTTTTTGTTTCGTAAAAAACTTGCGAATAAAAGTATTTTTACCCATGCAAACATTTTCATAAAAACTAGCCCAATCTGTGAACTTTTTATAGCTTGATAATTTATATATATTTTTTTAACGTTTCATAAAATATCTACACAATATTTAAGTACCCATCACAAAATATGTTACACTTTGAATTACACAATAGGTTCTAAATTCGTAGTATATTGTATTAATGTAAAATAAGGTTTCTGAAATTAATTTTTAAACAAAAAAAAAAAAAATAACCACTATTTAACTTATCTCATATATACATATATAACTAGTAATATATATATATATTATAGTTTATATGTATTTTTCATTTAGTTGGCGTTTGGTCGGTTCACTCGACCGATATAGATGTATACAAAGTACAAGTACTGTTTTTAAACCATATTTAAACTTAGTACGGTTCCCGGTAGGTTCATTAAACGAAACCGTGCGTGGAACGTTCGTAGGTTTAATAAAGAATCGTGCAAAAAAATGGTGCACAGACCGTTCTATAGGTCCAATAAAATTACCGAACGGAAAGTTATATTGGTGCTTGGTCGGTCTATTCGACTAAACCGTGCACGGATCGTTCAAAGGTTCAAAAATTTACCGTGCAAAAATGTCCTCTTCGTATACCTATTCAAAATTCATGCAAATTTTTTCATTAAGGTGGTCGGAGGACATCAAATTTTTTGTCGAAAATACCAATTGTGGGTAGCAGGTACGATCGATTTGTATGATTATTTTATCGTATTAATAATATATATATAATATATATGGTTCAGCTATATGATTTTTGTTAGTAATTTAACTAAAATTGTAACTGTTAAATTTATTTTGCGAAATAAAATAATTTGGAAGTTTATTAACTTTTTTTTAACTTATTTTCTAAGTTATGAAAATTTAAAATTTGTCGATTTTATAGTATTGTCTTATATAATCAATGTTGGGTAAGTTACATTTAAAAAGTAACTAAATAAAATTACTAGTTACAAGATAAAAAGGTAACTAGATTACTTTTTATTTACCTAAATACCAAAGTAATAGCGTTACATTAATTTTTAATTCAAAAGTAACTAGTTACAATGACGTTACTTTCAACATTTTTAAATAAGTAAAAATTAAAATAATAAAATAAAATGTCAAAAATTTATAATTTTTTTCTAATAATCGTCAATCGGTTATTATAAAATTCAATATCACGCCTAGTCTTACTTATTATATAAAATCATACAATCGTTAAAATATCTACTTTTAGCAGATATGATGAGCCATGGTTAATTTTAGACGAATTTATTAGAATGAATTTTATTTTTTATTTATAAATATGTATAACGCGTTATTTTACAAAGTTACTTACAAATAACTAACGTAGTTACTCTTAAATTACTACAAAAATTAAATTATAACGTTACTCCAAAAATTAATTACGTTACCATAACGAGTAACGTCCGTTACGTTACTATACCCAACACTGTATATAATAGGTTTTGCTATAAAATTGTTATATAACGTGTATCACGTAAGTGATCCGAAACCGATTCCCAGTCAAGCGTGCATAACATTTTTGAACTTTTTAATAAACAATTTTAACTAAAAATGTATTCATGGTTATTATAAAATGATCGTCAAAACTACAACTTCAATTGCAAGTTACACCCAACTATAATCATTTAGTAGTTATAACTAAAACATTAGTGGTTACATATATAGCTCTAAATTATAGTTGATTTAACTTTGAATAGGGTTATTTCAACAATATATTTTTTTCATGTTGAAACCATATACACTACATCCACTCCCATTCGGGAAGCTACTGGGAGAATTCCATATGGAACTCCTGGTGCTGTTAGAGAATATACCAAATACCATATGTGCCTAAAGTTTAAATATCCAATATAGATAAATAGGTATTAATCGTTAAAATAACTGTAGAAATAATGATAGATATTTGTTAGTATATTTGTATAGCATTATTTTTAATATTCTAATATAGGTGTAGTTAATAACATTGATTATAGATTGGCCACTGGCATAGAAAATTTTACGCACCGGCTATTCACCCGATAGAGTGCGTTAACAATATGAATTGAGTATAATAATATGTTATATTTCGACGGTCGATCTTTGATATTTTGGACTACGAAACGATAATAATCAACGGGTTTTCATCGCCCGACAAACCTCCGCACACGACACAATACCGCCTGTCGTAGTCCAATACGAATAACAATATTGAATTTAATGTTAGAGATCGTTTCCGTAATTTGTTGACATTTGACAATATTATTATTTTTATTAGGTACTCGATGCGACGTCGCGGTCGCATCGAAACGGTCTCGTTTTACAAGTACAAGTACACAGATAAACCTAACCTAAAATACGTATTTTTTTTTTAACTGGACAGTTTTAATTATTCTAAAAACATTGAAATGTATGGGTGATTATTTTTAACATCCTATAGGTTGGCATTAAACAATACATATTTAACTTTAAAAATACAAAACTGCTTATAGGTATATATTTTTTAGGCTCAGTCAAGATATTTTACTTGCGTTCACATTGTTGTTTTTAAACATTGATTATTTTTTCAATATTGAATATTGATTTTTAATGTGATATAGGTATATAAATAAATATTAAACACATACCTATAAGTATTTTTCTATGTAAAATATAAATATTATTTTATAGACATAATATTATATTTATACGAAAGTTCAATTAATATTAAAAGTAGTAAAAATTAAGCAAATTTGTTTTTTAAGTACGATCAATTGTACTAATTTTCTTTATTCAACTGTAATAATACAATGAATGATGAAGAATGATTTTAATACAATTCGTATAAGTTTTGCAATCTTAATCGGTTTATTTATAAACATATTTAAAGTAATAACAAACACCTACTCATAAATATTAATAAAGACTAGTAAAATAATAAAACAAATATATTTACATAGAATGAAATTAAACGTTTATCATTAAAAACATCGATGAAATACATATAGATGAATGCAGCGAAGAAAAACAGTGATGCCAATTTCCACGGATGTTTTTTATACTCCCATTTTTTACAATCTTGATCGGTTTATATTTATTTACATACCTAAACATATTTATGGTATATTTAAACATATTTTTTTATGTTCTTATTTTACTAATTATTATAATATTCATTATTCATTTTATATAAAATGGTTAATAGACATCATGATTTTTCATAGGGTTGAAAGCGGTCTATTTTTCTAAGGAGTTTAGTATTTATCAAATTATTATGAGATATTCTTATGCGCAAATGCACAAATCATCGACAGTCTGCTCAAAAACATCTTTAGCTATGTAAAATGAAAAATAATGGTAAATAAGCATACTTTAAATAGTTTAGCTGTATTTGAAAATAAATTTAAACTCATAAATGTTTATTTAAGATTTTACGTGACAAATAGTTCGAGTTAATTTATTATATTGTAATTCGTTATAAGATGATTTTATTTTTTTTAAAATAAATTATTTAATTTAAACTGTTATTCCTACAAAATAAAGAATAAAAATAAATGAAGTCAAATTAATTTTCAAAATTTAATTTGGACTAACTACTGGAAATATGCTTATTACCTTATTGATTTAAATACACGTAGGATATATTCACTTTCAATTATCAAAACAGTTTTGTATACTAATGTTAAACTGCCAAGATAGCAACTAAAGCGTAAAGTGTATAAATGTATAATATACTAACATCCAGTAGGTAGCCAAGTTAACGCGGCTTAAAAAAATGAAAAAAAACAACAGACACGCGAAACAACATTCTTCACTATAATATACAGATGTTTTAATTATACAATTATGTTTATTTTATTTTTCTGTGAAATTTCGACTAGAATACTTAAATCCATATTTCGATATGTATATTGTACCTAAATTTAGTCAAGATGATAAATTTAAACTGGTCATTTTTCGACTTTTTTATAATTTATAAGGAATAACTAAACCGTGAAGCAAAAAAAAAACTGTTTATTACTTATTTCCTCAGTTTAGAAAATTATTTAGTTTAGAAAATAATTGTGTGTATTTAGTAAAAGGTTCAAGCAATACGTCTAAAAAGGTTAAAATCTAACGTGTGTTAATATATTTAATATTAGTATAATGTTTAGTTAAATTAATCAAAACATATTGGCAGTTTAAATATTTTATTAAATTGAGAGAAATAATTCCAAACAATCATAAGTTTAAAAATAGTCAAACATCCGCTTTTTCATTAGAAATTTAAACGCCTGCGTCCTATCGCAAATCCCGCAATAGTGCATTACAATAATGATCGTGTGTTAAGGCATGTGGTACCTAAGTCATATCCACATGATTATCTTCACTTCTCTATACCTATTACCTAGGTACTGCGCGTTTTTATAATATTATAAATATTAATTATGCTTTATGTATTTACGTGGTTAATTCTATTAAATTAATTAAGGTCGATTTATTTGTTTTATAACTATAATATATTTATATATTGAACGATCTTCAAATATCGGATATCATTAGTTAGGTACCTATACAAAAATTCAAAGATTCATCATTTCTTAATTATAATAGATAGGTAGATACCTAACTATGTATAAATTGTATTGTTTTTCATATAATTTCATTAATTAATTACCTATATTTTTAGTTGGCAATACTATATAATAATAGTATATTATACATACCTATAGGTACGTGTTTAATAATTTAAAAATGATGAATATTCGAATTTTTGTATAATATCAGATATTTGAAAATCGTTCAATATATCAAACAAAAATAAATCGGCCATAATTCATTTAGTATACGATAAAATATTTATTTGCACATAAAAACTAGCTAATTATTAATATAGATACCTACCTACTATACGAGAAGTACATATAAATTAATACATTCAATCTAATAATTAAGTTGAAAAAACCAAAAAGTATTGTTACTAGAACTATATTATATAGTTGAATATACTTTCCAAGTTTGTGTACAATTATATATCAAATCTAATAATTAGGTTGATACAACTATACCTACCTATTTTTCTGGAACAATTTACGGATAAAAATTTTTAACAGTATTATATAGTTAAAATAAACACAACTGCATATATTTAGTACGTCTAACCATGTTATAAGATAACTACCATGGTTTATAGATGAATTAACCATTTAAATGTTTATTGCAAATATTTTTTTTCGTGATATCATATATATATATATATATATACAGTTTAGAATTAATTAATTGAAAACTGGAAGTATTAGGGGTTAAATATTGATAAATAAAAATAATATTTTAAAACAATTTGAATAGACTTTTATACTTCAATATATTCAAGTGGTTCGGAGCGTTAAATATTTTATAGCTGCCTATATTAATATTATTCTACTGTATTATCTCACATTTACTTATAAATAATAAAAAAAATACGTCACTAGTTACAACTTATTTTAATAGGTAGGTACCTATGTTGAAATTAAAAAAATAGTATAGACATGATTTTTTTTTATACATACCTGTAAATACTTACTTTGGTTTTCCACATCGCATCGAAATAGGATAAGTCATTTTTTGCTCAGATATACATTAATTTCCATTATACCCGAAAAAATGAATTAAATCATGAAGTTTTTGGTTGGCACTGAAAATAACAAAATAGTTGTTAAGGTATGTGTACATAGTTAAAAGTTCATTATTTTATGTTAATTTTTATTTATAATAATTGATATTATATATGGATACTAGATACTCGAAATTTTTAACCTACAGTATAATCGGATAATTTATAAATGAGTAAAAAATTATCATTATTATGTAATAAGTTATATTAATGAACAAATCCATAGAATTTCTGAAATATATTCCACGTTTTTAGAATATCCAGACAGAATATTATGTTCTATGCTATAGAACCTAACCTCAGCATACACATTGTAATTTTATATTTTATTAGATATCTACATTTTATATCATATGTAGGTTTAAATATAACCACAAATTAAGGACTCCCTCCGAAATTTATTCGGCATTTGATAGGTACATGTTTTATATATAGTTTTGAATACATAAGAAATGATATCACAAATAATTTAAATGGAAACATTGAATTTTATCTGTGATTTTTCATTGAATAAAGGATAATATGCGTAGTAAAACAAAACTTTTCTAAAGTAGGAATCCCTAATTTTGATACAATATTATTACATTTGTATGTAGGTATAAGCCAAGTTTAGTTTAAACCTAAAATTGACGAGTCACAGCTATATTTTCTTTTTTTTCTTCTTCTTCTTCTTTTTATTCTCCTTCGCCCTCCCTCCCAATTATATGTAATCGACCACCTTAGTCCTCAACTTTCACTGAACTCTATCTCCCGTATCCTCCTCACTATTCACTCCTACCCTGATTTCATTTTCTCTACACAAATTCCTTACTCTTTTACTTGTCCTTTCATACATGTCCTCAATTACATTCACGTACAACGTTAGTAACCTTTTCTTCATTAATATCCATTTCAAAATTTCTCTAGAAACCATATCATACACCTTCTCTAGATTAATAAATACACAACTTAGTCTTCTTTTCTCTATACTTCTCTACTAACCATCTCCTTAGATTTCTGCCCTATCTTATTATCTCTTTTTTTCGTTGATATTATCTTTTTTACTTTTTTAGCCTATTTCCATGTATCCTCTGTCATACTACCCCCCTACACTTACCAATGTCTTATTTAATTAAATTATGTGTTATATACCCTGTGACGAGTCCGTATTTGAGTATTGATGTCTGACCCACTGATTCACAGAGTGGATAGGACTTATACTATAGTTTTTATATCTCATATAGTAATGAATTTAAAACCATCGGACTTCTATAGTATTTTTCACAATTTTAATTAAATGTATATTGATACACATTTGGGTGAACTTTTAAGCTGGGCGCGCACTAGATCAGATTGGCTCGACTAGGCTCAGATCAGGCCAGTTTGGAAAAGTTGTTCAACTGTGCACATAAACGTATCGGCACTATTTACCTTCCTTTCGGAATGTATTGTCTTTTGTATAATGTATTTTTATTATATCTTTATTTACTCTTTAAATACCTAATTTACTCTTCATTTAACTATAAATCAACGATCTTCGATACTATAATTAAAATTTAAGAACCTAATAAAAAAGCTCAGTGTTATTTTACTTTTTAGATATTGATAACTTTCATTAGTAAATGATTTTTTTCTAATCTATAATCTATAATTTATTAATTTTTCATGTACTTATCAATAATTTAACTAATTTGTATGATTTCACTGTAATAATACAATGAATAATTTAGAATGATTTTAGTAAAATTTTTCAATTTGTTTGATTTTTTCCAGTCTTGATCGGTTTACATTTATTTACTTAAAAATACAGTATGTAATAGGCAAGTTAGCGCATCTTATATAAAATATAAATGAAAAAAATGACAACCTACACATTCTTTATTGTAAAATAGAGATGTATTGATTTTACAATTATGATTATTTTATTTCTCTATGAACTATGTATATACTAGGTATATTCAATGTAATTAAGATGATACATTTAAATGAGTCATTTTTCGATTCTTTCAATAAACCTACGTATAAAGAGTAACTAAACCAAGATTTTTTTAAAAAATAAAATTGTAATTTTCTCATAATTTAGAAAATTGTTCAAAAATATATTGTTTATTTTTTTAGTATGGTTATTAAAGCATACTTATTCCAATAATAAGTGTGAATATAATATATTTATAATAATATTGTTATTATTTATAACATATAAGTGTGTCTCGTCAATAAGAGCACGGTTTTCATAATCAAGTTGCTAGATCTAATAATCTAAGACCATAGCTGTGATAGTATCACAGTATTATACAAAATATACAAAATAAAATTAATTTTTCTTAATTATAAATTTATTATACAAAAATTCGATATGTTGATAATGATAACGTACATTGCTGATTAAAATAACTACAATGACATCAGATTACGTCCTATACACGACGAAAAAAACACGTCTCGTATGCCTGTGTATTGTGTATGTACTTTTATCTGTTCAATAATACATAGGTACCTACAGTCGATATTGTCAGTCCGATTATTATCAATGACTAATACTCATCCAAGTGTATAGGTATGTATATGTATGTGTATATTCTATATGAATGCTAAAAAAAAATTGGTGGTTGAAATCAAAAGTTGATACATTTATTTCCTAATGTAAGGATGGGGTGTGGGGGAGGGTAATTATTTAAAATAATTCTCAAATATGCGTATTGTAATCTAAATAGATATATAAAAATCAGAATTCAAAAAAATATACTAGGGAGGGCGAAATCTGCAATGTTTCATATTTTTTGAACACTCTGTATTTCTATTTATACCATAGTTAAATATCCTTAAAAACACTATAATCCATGAATAGGAAGGTGTCCCAATGGTTAGGGCGAAGGATTACATTACTATAGGTTAGCTGTTACGAGTTCAAAACCACCTTCTGCTCATTATTTTTTTTTTGCGTTTTTTTTCCTGTTATTTTCCTGAATTTGAATGGTTATTGCACCAATTTTCAATCTGACAATGCACGGTTTATCTCGTATTAATTATTGTATTCAAAACCAGCGTATAAACTTATTACAACCGTTCCACGCAACATAATAATCAGTTAATTAACCAAATCCGTAATACATAAAAAACGGAAATAGCACCAAAAAGTTTAGAAATTGTTATTCAGGATTGCTTCCTACCTTTGCATTTATTTTTTTTTTTAGTGTTAACGAAATTTTCCCCTGACACTGCGTGAATTTTAACCGTGAAAATCGATATTACCTATTAAATATTTTTGATATCTCCAGATTATGTCTTCAACTCCTGTATAACTCAATATTAATTTGAATAATAACGGTAATATACACTAGCATTTCCATCAAATGCCTATAATCCCGGAATAAATCATTCGGGTTCCCAGCTTTGGAGCAAACGGTGAACTCTGATATGTACGTTGATGTAGTAAAACGTACTCTATTTGTTGTGAAAAATGCAGAACAAACGGGGAAAAGGTGTTGTATTTTACACCTTGAAGCAATGTTATTTTTTTAACCGATAAAAAATGGATCCAGATCTTAGACTTTGCATGGTCATTTTCAACCACGAAATTACGACTAAATAGAAAAAATTTACCTACATTCAATCAAAAAAATCAAAGTCACTATGTGATAATCACTCTCACAGGACTATATCTGTAAAAGTTATCAAAGTTATTAAACGCGTTTCCAAAAGTTACAAACCGTTGGCGTAATTGTATCTTTGTTGAATGACAGTGTGGGTACTTACTTTAATATACTTCAAGAAGTCTAAGTTAGTTTAAATTTAAATTGCATATTTAAAAAATAAAACGAAAATCTTGAGAACTTTTTGATTCACCTACGTATTATTCGTGATTCTATTAACCATATTTTTATATACGATATATTTACCTGTATATATATATATATATATATATATACATACATATTTTTTACAATATTTTGTACAATACTTTTTTTTAATGATGCGCGTGCATAATACCAGTGCATAAAATAAATCCATATTTTTTATGACTAATAATAATAAAAAAGATATCTAAAAATATCGTGTACAATGTAAACTTCGGTATCAAAGGTCACAGCATTGTATATGTTGTAAGCTTTCCCGATTCTGTATGCAGGCGCGTTTATCGGAAATACGAAAAATAAACTACTAAATAGTTTTATTTTACGTAACGAAATCCGTTCGAATTTTCATACATTTTATTTTTATTTTTTTATTTGTTCGGCTTAAAACATGGCTGTAACTTCCAAAGTGATATCAGCTATACAACGCGTATATTATATACCTATACGGCCGTAAGTTCACATTCCATTATAATGCCATTTTCCTAATGTTTTTATCGTTTGAAACTGTGCGATTTTAGAAACTTACGGCAATGAGCCGCACCTGATGCATAGGTACTTCCCGAAATGGATTTCCGGGACCAATCGAACAAATATAAATACGATAAATTCTGTGATTTATGGAAACAGCGCTACATCTATTGAAAATATTACTATGGTACCTACAGTAACCTCAAAACCTGAATAAAAAAATGAAAATACAATGTACATACATCATACATACATACATACATACATACATACATACATACATACATACATACGTACGTACGTACATACATACATATTTACCATTTATCACTTACTCTTATGGTTTTAGTGAATTTTAATGAAATTGTTCATGACTTTTGGGGATTTCAAATCTGAATTAACATGAATATTTATTTTTCAAAAAATTTATCACACTCTGTATATTTATTTTTGAAACTTGAACATTATACCAAATTATATGTATCTATCATTTTTGGACTATAAAAATGCATAACTTTGAACCATTTAAATCAGCTATAAATATTTCGAGATGTTTAAAATCGTTTGTGAAAATTTTTTTTCATAACAATTTAAATATTTTTAACGAAATTTATTATACGAGTATTATCGCGGTATATAACGACAATTCAATGTTGTTATACTATTGTGACTTGCCTATTAAAAATATTATTATTTTAGAAATTTAAGTTTACACCGAATATGTATTTTAGTGCTATACTAACATGATGATATTTTCAATTTGTAACTGCTTATAGATATTATTGATTTTTAGATTTTTATGACATAAAAATTATAACTTTAAGCTTTAGGATCTGAAAATGTAATACTAGGTTAATCGTACGTCAACTGTATTCAAAGATTTTTTTTTCACTTATATATTCATACACTAAATATACTTCAAATATATTATTATAATTATTGAAAGTAATAATTATCTATATGTGTATTACACTAAGCTCCGCTCTTTTTATGAAAGAAACGATTTTTGCTTTCAATACGTTCATCTAATGTATTTTGTTCAATGAGCGAATTACTTCCATATCCCTTACTAGCCAGTCTTTATTTTTTGCTCATTAACTTTTTATTTTTATTTTATATTTATTTATTTTTGATAATACAGGCTGATGCCCAAGAACAAAGAAATGATTAGGCATTAAAATAATAGACTAATAATAATAAATAGGTAGGGAACAACAGTAATAAAAAAACAATACAGATAATAAAAATGATAAAAATAATAAAATAAAATAATAATAAGAGACATGATTAAAGAAAGTTTTTGGATGTAGTTGAAGGTGGACTCTTCATTTGCAAGACGTATGAGACGATATACAGGAGAAATCTGGAGAAATATATAATTAGATGGGGAAAAAGGAATGATAAAGAGAGGAGTGATTCTAGTGTGCTGAGGAGGAACTTTAAAATTTATTTGAGCGTAGGATAATCAATTAAATCAAATAAAAGTTTGGAAAGAAATGATATACTAGCTGTACAGTCTATCCCTCCGATCAGCAAGGCTGAAAATTTTGATGCTTATCATCTCAATTTTGACACTGAGGCTCTATTATATTCATATTTTACCATTAAATGTAAGTACATTATAACTAGTGAGCCCTAAAATTCAGTGGACCCAAAATTTTGAATCCAAAATGGTGACTTAGTTCTAAAAAATTTCGGTCATTTGTCTCGGTTGCGCGAGCTCAAATTTTTCAAATATGAAGAAAAACAGGGATAAGGATATTTTCAAAATTAATGACATTTATTGTATAAAATGAAGAGGTCAACTCGACCTCTTCATTTCGACCTCTTAAAAAGAGGTCAACATAGATAAATTCATCGTAGTTCAAAAATGGAATGACAATTGTTAGTATTTTTTTTTTTTAATTTGCTATAAGAAACAATCATAAAATATCAATTTAAATTAAAAAAAAATACTAATTGTTTTCATTTTGAAATACAATTAATTTATCTATGTCAACCCCTTATATTCTATAAAAAAAAATTTCATAAATTTTAAAATTGTTCTTCTTTATGTTTGTCCTCAATTTATAATATTTGAGTCCGCATACCCTGACAAACTAGACCAAAATTTTTTTAAAAAATTGAGCCATCATTTTTGACCTACAAGACCTTGAATTTCATATCTGATCAAAATTCGAAAGGATCATGCCGATGATCTTGTATTTGATCTAGAATGTCCCATATATAATAAACATATTATGTATAGTATATCTAATTGTTATCTATTATTTTAATCATGGTTGAGCCAATTACGATATTTTTTAACTCATTAAGTGAAGTTAATTAAAAATAATATAAATAAAGTTAAGTTAAAAGTTACTCGTATGTTTTTCGTTAACTTTTAAAGTTAAAAGTTAACTTTAAAAAAAAGTAACTTAATTTAGTTAATTTTTGCAATTAGGAAAAAAAGTCGATATACTTATATTATATGGTAAAAAAAGGATAGTTTTTCTTTACTCTCAAGAAAATTACTAGGGACTTCTTGTGCCTGAAAAAGTATATATACGTACGAAAATAAATATACAATACATCGTTGTAAAACCCATTCATAAATCAGAAATAAGAAAATAACTCCTTACTGCCAAGATACCTACCTACATTATTGCTTAATTCACACTAATGTTAATATAAAATAAGCAGTAGGTACTCATCGCTTCAATATATTTTCTATACTGGATAGATTATACATTAACATGGTAGTTAAAAAGACTGGGTAGTTTTGGGTAGTTGTTTAAAAAATGATTTTATAAATAAGGCCACTTTAACTCGTCTTCATATTAATATCGTTAGACATAATGAATTAATTTTTGATTTGCACAATTAATACACGATAATAATAACATTGAAATCTAAACAGGCTTGTGTCGCTGTCTCATGGACAATAAAACGAAAATGAACTCGCGCTCGTGATCACTTTTTATTTGTTTATCGTCATAATATGGTAACAATGTGTATATATTTATAAAAATAAAACGACGATAATCATGAGCTACAGATTTCCCTACCTCATTAGTAGATATATTTCTTTACTCTAGTCTATGGTATTAACAATTTATACTCAGTATATTAACTATTTTTAAAACATTACTTTTTATTATTTTTTGAAAAATGTATAAAAAGCAAATTACTTGATTTCTTAAACAAAAAATGTTTCTTTTCTAAACAATTATTCGATTTTAGATCTGGATTATCTAGCTACAATAGATGCACTTTTTAAGGTGGACAACTTTGTTAGGACAAATATTGACAAAAATAATAAGGTAATGGGTATTTTTTTAGATGTTCAGAAAGCTTTTGATTGTGTTAATCATAAACTGTTAATTACTAAATTAGAACACGCAGGTATTCGTGGTATACCAAATAGCTTACTTAAATCCTTCTTAAGTGGTAGAACTCAGAGAGTTAAAATCAATGATCAGTATAGTGAAATCCTAGAAATAACTTGCGGTGTACCACAAGGCACAATATTAGGTCCCTTATTATTTATAATCTTTATTAATGATCTCTTAAAAATTCACACTAATATAAGTACTGAAATTCTAAGCTTTGCTAATGATACTGCTATTTTGTTATCTAAACGAACAATAGATAATTTGTATTATGAAGCAAATAAAACTCTAAATAATATAAATGTTTGGTTTTGTAAATACAAATTGAAACTAAACTTACTTAAATCTAAACATATTTGTTTTAACCCACAAAAATATAATGTTTTAAATGTAAATTGTTAATAGATCATTCTTTAAAATATTTTTCGGATTTCAATAATACATGTGCGCCACAGTGTGTTAAACTTGAAAATGTAAGAGAACTAAAATACCTTGGTTTAATTCTTGACAATAGTCTTAATTGGGTTAGTCATATTAATTATATAAATAATACCGTACGTAAATTCTTCTTCATTTTTAAAGAAGTTAAATATATATTTAATAATTCATACAAAAGAATTATTTATTTATCCTTGGTACAATCTATTTTTAGTTATGGTATTTCAATATGGGGAGGAACTTTCAACAATCATTTATCTAGATTAAAAATAACTATTAACTGCATAATTAAATATCTATTCAATTTACCAATTCAAACAAACACCACGTTAATTTATAAGAAACTAAAAGTTAATGATTTCAGGTATATTTTTAATTTTTACACTCTAATTGAACTTTATAAAAATAAACATTTAATTATCTCCCTTGACTATGATCATAATATAAGATATAAACATAATATAAATAAACGTTTACCTAGTTATAATGAAATTTTTGGTCAAACGAGCATTTTATATAATGGTATAAAACTATGCCAAACTTTTAATATTAATATAAATCATTATTGTAGGTTGAAGTCTTTTAAAAGTTATGTTAAGAGCCTTGATTTATCTAATACATAATCAATATTGCTTATTAGTAAATTATCCTATGTTCTAATTATACTATATTTTTTAACTTTATTTTAGCTATAATATTGTATACATTTTTTTTTTTTTAATATTCTAATATTAACTATTATATTACGCTAATATATTAAAATATTATATATAAATAGGTATATTATTATTGAATAGAACCTCTCCCCCAGCAAAATCTTATAGGAGGTGTTGAAATGTATTATATGTTAAGTGTATTTATAATATATCACCTGTTCATTTTTGCAAAATCAACAAATAAATAAATTTAAAAAACACAAATAAAAGTATTTATGAACGATTAATGAACCTTTCGTTCACAATATCAGATCGTTCATTGAACTAGTTCGTTTATGAACGACACATTTCTCTCAATTGATATTGTTAACGCATTCTATCGGGTAAATAGTTGACGCGTACAATTTTGTATGCCAGTTACCAATCTATAGTAATATAATAATAATCAATGGTAATATGTAAGTACAATAATGATACTCACAGGCATGATAATTATTACTAAAACACCGATAAATAAATAATAATTTCATATATAAAAACATGCTAATTTACTGAAATTTTAAGCGGTGCACGTGCGCCTGTGCTCCTTAACACGAGCCGCTACTCATAACATTACTAAATATCATACCAAAGCTCCACAAGAAATCGTCTTATACAAAGAAATATATGTATACAATTATTACACAAAGAAACATTATAAAGAAATGATTGATTATTATTGCAGCTATCCACACTCTATTACATTGACCGCCGACCGGTACTTTTAGATTCTGAGCGCAGTAAGAATGCTATTGATTTTACAGTGATGTTCTTTTTTTATTCTAATAATTAAATATTCGACCAGGATGGAGCCAAAACGTCGGTATGATATGGACAGATTCGATAACGACCTTAGCAAAGAACTAAATTTCCGCCCCTAAATTGGTAATAAGGAAAAAAAAGTCATCAATTTTTTGGAGTTGCACCCCCATTCCTTGAAAATCTAGTTAATAAGCAAAAAAAGAAAACCATCGACTTACTTTTACAAGATTTTGCTTATCAAAATTTCACCCCCCAATCAAAGAAATTTTGGGATAGATATTACTGAATTTCGATTTTTGAGCCCCATTTTCTCTTACAACCTTGACCTGGGTCAGTTTTGCTACCCAAAGCCCTTGCTGGATATAGACAGAAAATTATTTCGATATATCCACCACGAGTTCTACCCGATGATCTAAGTGCTTCCCCCCTCCCCAATAATGACCAGTTTTTTTTCTTATTTTGTTTTTTGCACTCAAAATCTATGTTTAAACATTTCGAAAATATAACTTTTCAAATGTTTAAACGTTAAGTGTATGAAAATTTCAAAAAGGTTTATCTCTCGGAAGTGAGACGAAAAATAAACGTTAAATATTAATTAAACGGCCGGCGAATATAATATAATCATACCGTATACCCACGTACGTGCCCCTGAAAAATAGTTGGCAAAAACAGAAAGTTGATGATTTTTTTTTTTTTTTTTGCTTATTTACCACGTTTTGAAGGGGTAGTTCGGAATTTAGTCGGCAAATTATAAATTGTTCGAAATTCGGCAAATACAAAAATTGTTTGGCATTCAGTCAGCAAAATTAGAAAAAGTTGATGACTTTTTTTGCGAAAACCCCCTCCCCCCACAGAAATATGTCTTCGGGGCTCGTCCCTGCAAACGGATAGCGGAGTTTATTACAACTCCGGTATATATATATATATATGTACGACGTGTGTGTAGTGCACGTAACATACACTTGTTGGTAAGGTATACTTATAATGGTTTTATTACCTACGCAATTTAACGGCCATTATTTTCAATTTGATTTAGACACGTGGGGGCTGCCGGAGAAGCGAAAAGTTTCGGCCTCTAACCTCGCGAGGATTTACTCGGGAGACTAATCCGAGTGGAAACATTCTGCGCTGAATTCTATGGGGTACTCGGATGTCCCAATATCGTATATATTGTGTGTGCACACGGGCGCGCAAATTAAACTGGCCATTAAAACGTAATATCGTATTTAAATTATGATACATACAGGGCGCTGACGGCGTTATCGTCGGTCGGCCGTGCTAGTTCAAAAACTACATTATCCCGTTATGATAATAATATATAATGTAATACCTGAAATATGTGTACGGCGCCTTCTCAAACCGCGAAACGACACGATTTATAATAATATATATATATATGTGTATAGGTGCAGGGTACGTGGTTTATGTATATGATACGTCCGAACCGTGATTAAAGTGGCTTTACTCCTCCTATACCGGAACCTCGTTATAAGTACACGTCATTTTTGCACACAAGGATAGTTAGTACCTACTCGGTATATTTTTTAATGCTTTTTTTTTTAAAGTATTTATTACAGTATTTTGAATGATTTTGACAAGTATTCCGAATATTTTATTAAAGTGCAATCACATTTTTAAAAACAATTTCATTATTCTTCCGTCAGTGTAAATTGTATTTGTGTATAATAGTACATAATATTTAATAACTATTATATTTTAACCCCGAAGTCATAATATTATACCTGCTAACGTTTAGGTTAGTTTTTTGGTACGCGCTGAAGTTGAATAACATAGTTGTTGAAATAGGTACGTTCCTATACTAAAAATAAAAGTGTACAATAATGTGACTTCAGGTTTACAATATAATAATATTATAAATAGTCACAAGTACTCATATACAATAATATATATTAACACATAATATTTTATAATAGATGGGTAGTATATTATATTATCTCATTTTGTTATAAACTATATTTACGTACATTTCGCGCCCCCCCCCCCGTTTTGAATTTTCGGGTTCTGACAGTGTACATTTTTAGTTTGTAATTTCTTTGACACCCCTACTCCCACTAAATTGAAAAAAAACTAAATGTACGTACTATATTTAATGGGACAGTAATGTTATTAATATGTTGATTTAAATAATAATAATAATTAATATTGATGAAATAAATAGGTTTAATATATTATTTTATTATAATAAATTAAGTAATTACAGTAATTAGTGATCTAAAATCTTATATATAGGTGTTTAATAAGATGCTATGTATTATCTGTGCTGCTCTACGGTGTGGAATCCTGGACTCTGAATGATGCCATTACAAAGAATACAAGAAGCATTTGAGTTATAGTTGTATAGAATAATGCTGAAGATACATTGGACTGCACGGATTACAAACATCGAAGTTCTCTGAAAAATGAACAAGGACACATGAGCTAGTTAACACCATTAAGATCAGAAAGCTTCAATACCTAGAAGTTCTAGAACACACTAGGCTAGAACACACAATGAGAAATTAGATTAGGTATTCTATATTTCAATACATTTTGCAAGGGAAAATATTTGAAAAAAGAGAACCTGCAGAAGAAGAATATAATGACTTCAGAATCTAAGGGTGTATATATATATAATAATAATAATAATAACTGTTTATTTGTTACAATTAAACATGAATATATTACAGTATATTAGTGTACAGACGTAAAATTCACTAAAAATTGAGTAGGATAGGTACTGCATATAGTGTAGGATCTATTGAATTTGAAAGCGATAATAATATAATCATTTCTTTCGATAAAACGATTCTGAGCGAAGCTTCGCAGTGTATAAACATGAGAGTTATTGTCGGTAATATATAAAATGAACTCTTTTACAACAAAAAAACTACAAAAATTAAAATTGCTATAAATAACCCAAAATTAGGTAAAAAAAAATTGTACATTGATTTTGTAGTATATATGTTTTTGATAAGAATGTCAAGTCTATATAGCTATTCCCTCCCCCCCCCCCCGATATTTGAACAAATTATAATAACATAATAATACATATCGAAGTAACAAAATATAATATAAAAAAATTCGGGTGTACAAGTTTTCGAATTTTTTTAAATATAGGTATAACTAGAATGATATATTTTTAACATTGTATAAGATTTTCAATTCAAATTAATAGCTCCATTTCCTCTCAATATTCGAATATATTTTCTTACTTACTGAATAAAATTAAATTGATAAAAAAATGTACGTGAATATTGTAATTAAATACGTTTTTTGTGAACATTTCAAGACTTTAGTATCATCATTTACGGAAAAACAACGAAAAAATCATAATTTATTTGAACAAAATTGTGTTTTTACTGTTTTCCTACATTTTTTGATTGTCTTTTCTTACGCGTTTATCGAAAAAATTATTAAATCGAAAAACGACCTCTTTTAAGTAAGTACCAACTGTAATAAAATTTTTACCGGAAACAGTAACAATCCTAAGCGCCTAATATAAGCGCCTAATATAATTTTATTTCAAATTTCTATCAATGAAATAACCCAAATAAATAATATTAATAAATAAATATATTTAATATAAATAATAATATTTCTAAAAAATGTTTGTACGAAAATTTCTTGACCGGCATCAAAAATGGTCAGTTTGAATAATATACCCAGTTTTATAATAGTTGTATATGCGACTTGGTATATCATGTTTCGAAATATGACACTGCTAGTAAATATAAATTACAATATGTAAAAAGTTAAGCAGTGGTTCATATATATATATAATATCACATAATATATAGAAGAATTTCATAATATATTTAAAGAACGTTTTGCTCTTGTTTCATATTGTATATACTTACCTATATATATACGTGTACTTAGTGTACTTATTCATATTTAAAACATATTATGTATACATATAGCCATGTGAATTCAGTCATATAGTTGAGTTACATATAGTTATTTTATTTCACAAAGCCGAATACGAGTACGGAATACCAATTTTATAATATTTTTACAATATGTTTTTTTACCAATTGCTTAAAAGTTTGGAATTTCAAGCCTATACATTTATTATACATATCAAATAGTCAAATTGCCATTCATGGTGTTTCTATACAATACATTTACAAATAATAAATATCATATATTGTTTTTATATAATAAATAAAACGGATTCAATCTCATGGAGTGCATAAACATAACTTTACAGAGAATATATTGTTATAAAATATAACCCCTACCGCTTTATTTCTAAATATACACGTCGTAAATATGGAAGAAGAAAATTATTTTCGAATATTAAAAAATATTTATCAATCCGTGGTTTTTTTAAGGGAAATAATCATATTGAATATGTAAGTGTATACGTATATGTGTTTATATTATAGAATATTATATTTTATAATTTTTGGCCGGTATTTAATAGAAAGCCCTTAGAAATACTCCAAAAACACAGGAAAACATTCCAAAATATACATGAAATACCCTGAAAATATCCCAAAAATACGAAGAATTATTTTAGACTATTATAATTATTATTAAATATAATAGACATAGGCTGTTCTCTGGAAGATGTACTTTCTGCCAGTGCGGTATTATTTTAGTTTTCGCTAGATTAGGGCAACATTTTACCAATTTTTTTATGTAAACCAAATCGGTTTACTATGGTCACTTTTTGTTTGAAAGGTATAAATTATTTTATCAAAATAAGTAAAGATTTTTAAATCAGAATGTATGTGTTTTTAATGTTTATGACTGTTTACGCCAGTATTCAGCTAGTTTGTAAATTCAAAATATAACTATATATTTAAACTATAATTATCATTTATCAATATAATATTTTCAAAATTTGACGACTTTTAGGACAAGTTGACCACCTAAAAATAGACTAGGGCAAATGTATGAGTTGCCCTACCCCAAATGACACCATTACTCTCTGTCCTTAACTCATTGAAAAACACGTATTTCAATGGTCTTGACGGCATATCATCTCGTTGCCTCGAACTCAAAATCGAGAGTATACAAAATAAATTCCTCTCACACTTAGTTTATGTTTTTAGTATCAACCATCCACGACATGACTATTCGCTTTTACAAAGTTTGTTTAACATACCAACTCTCTCTTCTCGTTGTCAAGATGCTGATATTTATTTTATTTCTTCCGTTCTTAAAGGATCTTTAGACGTTTTTTGCCTCCTTTCAAACATCAGTTTTCGCGTTCCTCCAATTACTTCTTTCGAATTATTACTATTTTCCATATCCCTTCTCACACCATATCCTACGGATATAGATATAATCATCCTTTATACCGAACGCAACGTCAAATTAATAATTTACCTCATTTAGGTTGATCTTTGTATTTAAGATCGTTTATTGAAGTTGCATTTAATAGTAATAATAAAGATTTTTTTTAATTTAAGTTAATTAGGTATATATTTTAAAACTGCTGTTTGACGTCATTATGTTAATAATTAATTAATTAAACTGTTAGACAATTGAATATGTCTTCGAATTTTTTGGAGTGCCTATAGTCAGTGTATTTCTGGAATATTATGTGGTATTTTCCGGATATTTGAATTAGTTTTAAAATTTCTAAATCCATTTTTTCGGAATTTTAAGGAAATAATCCGTTTTTCTTATACTCTCCTGATTTAGTTTTTCTTTACTCTTTTTCTAAAGTAAAATCCTGATTACATTTACTACCAGAAATTTTTTTGCCTTATTCTTAGTTTTGTACCCTACAGATTATAATATTTATTATTATTATTCGGTGTAGAGACACATATGCGTTAAAGTTGAGTATAGATACATGTGTATTATGATTTCTGACTGTAACATCCTATAAAGAATATTCTTCAGCTGAATATGATTAGATTATTTAAAGTGTAGAATCATTCTCATTTGATAACGAATAAATTACTTTTTACAGAATATTCCAAATAAAATCATACAAAAAAAAAACTTTACTGCAAGAAAGTGGTTGAACCCGGATAATGCCCCCGTCCTCATAAAGCAATTCTTCCAACTTGCATATTATAATATATCATATTGTGCATATTATATAATATGTACTTATTAGCTTTATCACTATAATATTATAATTCAACGTAGGTATCCATAATGATAATATGGATTTGTCCATAAAAAAAATTTAAATCAACTTACTGCTAAATTGTAGTAAATTATTCAGTCCATAGTGCACTGATTCCAACGTATTTTTAAGACATAAATTAAAATGCACAATTAATAATTTTTGTTTAATTTTACCTAATACTTTACTATAAGAAAATTAGTTACTAACCCCAGAAACGTACTCGGGAATTTTTTACGGGAGGGGTTTCAAACATATTTTTTTATATTTCTAAGGGTGGAATGGCTATGGACTTTTTAAAGAAGATTTATAATCAAAATGAAAGTAATTATATATACGCTTTTTCCAGACCCAGATTAAAAGGGACAGAAGGGCCCATGAACCACCACTCCCCAGGATTTCAACACGTTAGGAACATTTTATTTAGGGCCTAGAATATTCTACATAATATATTTTTATGCAGCATACAAAAATACTTGGATTTATAAAAATTAAAATATAATAAATATAAATTAAGTATAAATATTAAGGATAATTCTGTAAAATTATATTTAACTATTGTTGTAGGCACTTGCAGCCTATTGGCTATAGGTAACTTTAATAAAATATAACTATTTATTTTTATAAATAAAATTATGACCTTGGGTCTACCTAGTGGTTACTTAGCGTTAAACCCTCTCCTTTTTTTTTTCACGACTACAGTCCTGAGTCAAATTATTTTAAAATGTAGTTGTGTACCCAAACTATAGAGCATAGTAGAAGAATCACTATCTAATGTCCTATTGGTCCAAGAAATATATTTTTCATTGACCTCAAAATCAGCTGCCATATTATATTCTTCACTAACCGTCTTATAACACCATGAAGTATAATTAGGTACCTACTTATAATTACGGTAGCGAAGAAAATATTATTGGCAGTAGAAACTTTGTCAATTTTAAGGGGAGTGGGTGGGCGATGTATCAAGTATAATAATGATTATAATAACTTCATGTCAGGCCTACACTACATTCATCGGTCTCCAGAAGATGTAAAAAATATTGATCAGCTGTTTAGGTGATGTTTCTATATTATGTTCTCGATGCCCAAACATTGTAAAAAAAAAATTTTAAAATATTCATAATCAGCTGGTTTTAAATTAATAGGCTTACCGAATCATTCTGTTGAAAATCCATTACGTTTATAGTTTACGCGTACACTTCCATGTCAGTTCTGTATTATAGGTATGTACGTACCTATACCTATACCTATTGGCTATTATTATTACCGTTTCATACAACTATTTTTTGAACTGCGAAAAAAATTCAAACCGATTTATCATCCCCACTCACAGCGTATTTAGAATAAAATGACAAAAAAATA